>VZSF01010486.1:854140-889226 GCA_013398295.1 Chionis minor
CCCCCCCCCCCCCCCCCCCCGCACACAAAATCCCTCACTTTTAGCCCTTCTCCTTTTCCCTCCCTGCTTCCCCCGCCTCCGTGAATTTGTCAACCGAGCACCATTTCTGGGTAAAATTCAATTTAACGGCCGCGGGATGCACCGAGCGCCCCGGCTCCCCCTGCAGCGGGACGGGCCGTTTGCGGGGCCGTCGGTAAAGGCAGGTTTGGGGGAGGAATTTGGGAGACGCTCGGCATCGTGAGCCGCGAAGTGTCATCGCCTCAGCTCGCCGGGGAAGTTTGGGGAAGTTATTTTTGTTGATGTGCTCCTCGGTAGATTGCTTTGGCAGCTGCAATTGCCGTGTGACACAGCAGCCTCTCCTCCGAAAATCGAGGGGAAAAAAAAAAAAAACCCCAAACAAACCGCTTTGACATTTATCCCCTGCTCCTGCCGCTGCTCGGTAAAGTTTAATTACAAAACTCAGCCTGCATCGGTCATTAGGAACCTTTCTGAATCTTGTCAGCCTGCGAAGAGAAACAGATTTAATGGAGGCGACCCCGTACTTCCCGCTCTGCGGCTCAAACAGCCTGTGCCAAAGAGGATACAAATGCCAAATAAACCACCGCGTTCCCTTCCTAGCAACCAACTCCTCACATTTATTGCTTTTTCTTCTTCTTCTTCTTTTTTCTCCCCCTTCCCCTTCCCTCCTTTCCTGCCCTCCCAAGCTCCCGCTGAGGAACCGGGCAGGATCTTTATTTTCCCAAGGTGATTCGGGGAAGGAGAAACAAGTTTTGCCCCGAGGTGTCGCTCGGGTCGGCTTGGCTGGTTTTGTTGGTTGGGATTTTGGGGAAAAAGGCGCTGAGAGATGGAGACGGCCGGTGTTTGTCCTCCCCGCCCGTCCGCCCTGTCCCCTCCCGGGTCTCCCTGGCCCCCCCGGCCCCGGTTGTCCTTGCAGCGAGGGGACGCCAGGGGGCAAGAGGCGTTCACAAAGGCTGCCTCCCTCCATCCCTNCAAAGCGGTGCACATTCCCAGTCCCCCCAACCTTATCCACGCGTGCACCTCTTGGGTACGGCAACGCACTGCCTCGCGCACAACACAACCAGGCGGAAATGAGACCGAGAAGCCTGGGGAAGAATGGCAGAGTTTATTTAAGCCAGCCATTAATCCTACTTACCTTGCTGCTATTTGGACCTAATCCTATTTCCTCCGTGCATTATAAGGACAGTGAGACAACACATTTTTGTTCTCCTGGCAGAGGCTGGCCAGGAGGAGCACGTCGCCGGTGCCTGGGCTGTCACCGGAGCTGGAGGAGCGGGATGCGCTCCACGGGCAGCGGCAGCCTCCAAAGGAAATCACTCAAGGGAAACTTCGCCAGAGACAAAAAAAACCCACATTCAATTTCCTGACTACTGCTTTCCTTCCCGAGTTATTTATTTTGGCAATCGCACACTCAATAAATGAAATATTCAATCAACTGACCTCCTCGCCAGCTCATATGATTCTTTCAGGAGTCCCTTCTTTTTTTTTTTTTTTTAATTTTATTGCTTAAATAAGCTACGGGGAGGGTTCCCGTATCCCAGCTTTGCTTGGCAACTGGTGCATTACGTGGCTTATGAATTTTGCAGACAATGAACCCCAGTGTGGATGAAGCGGACCGTACACACATATACATGCCATTTCCTGGGCATGTTAGACATTAGGGCAAAGTGTCGCTTATTCTTTCATCTTTTTCACACCTTTTCCTTTCCCAGACTTTGCCCCAAATGCTGAGAGTTGGGATGTGAAGCTAATGCCGGAGATTTCGCTGCAGAGACAGAAACCTCTTAAAATAATCAGATGGCAAAATACCAGGCTCACCCCCGAGAGCAACGTTTGTAATGCTCCTGCCTGGCATTTTATTCCCTGCTTTATCTCCCCGTATCACACAAATCCATACGCTGTGTATCATTTCTCTTTGAAATGCCATGAACTTGGTGTTTTAAATCGAACCAGTCTTTCCTTTTTTCTTTTTTTCTTTCTTTCTTTTGTTTTTTTGTTTTTTTTTTTTTTTAGCTGCAAAACAATAGAGATTGTCAAAGGGCCCCGGGTTGAGCTTTTCTACGTGTTCACAAAGCGTTAAAGCTTTATCGAACAAACAGGCTCTGTCTGACCCCTGCCAGACAAAAGGCAACTTCCATTTTCCTCCACGGAGGAGAGGGGCAGAGTGGGACAGAGGGAATGTACAGTAGGACCGAGTGGGCCAGGAGTCCCGGGGTGCCCAGCGGCAGCGGTGGGATGCCCTGTCACCCAGCCAAGACCTTGGCATGCCTGGTCTGGACCGTTTTGGAGGTCCTGCTGATGTGCTCGGCCCCGTGCAGGTGGGGGACACAGTGCCAGTGTAGCCAGGGGAGCTGCAGCCCTGCATGCTGGCACCTGCTGGGGGCTCGGCCACGGTTTTTGGGTAGGGCTGTGCCGCACTGAGCCATGCTGCACCCACCCCAAGCAGTGCTGCCCCCACCCCAAGCAGTGCTTCACCCATGGCGAGCAGTTCTGCACCCACATGGGGCCAGGCAACGCTGCCCAGTGCCCGGCGCACCCCAGTGCCACCCTCCCAGTACAAAAGCCAGTCCAACCATGCCCTCCTCGGCCACCCCCATGTCATGTCCTGCTCATGCCTGAGCACCCCAGTGCCTGCCTGGTGCTGCCGTGTCCTGCCACATATGCCCCAGCTGCACACGCGTGTGGCCTGCCCCAAAAATCACCACCCAGCATGGAGCAGACATGTGCCACAGGGCTACGCTTCGCTGCCGAGCCAAAGTCCACCCTCATGTCCAGCCAGAGACACCAGCGAGCCTCGGCTGAACAAATATCCCCCTACACAAGTGATCCTGGATGTTTTGAATTTCTCCTCGAGGCTCTACAGAGAGCAGAACCACCCCATTGCACCTATGGTCCAACCTGATGCTCTACCATTTCCATGTTGGGAGGTTTTTTAATGAATTTTGAACAAGGTAGGACTGTTTTGTTCTTCTGGAGCTGCACACCACTATGGTGGCTGGGAACAGTGGCCAGGCATTGATGACAGAAATGATAAGAGGGGTCAGAAAAGGTCAGAATGGTCTTCTGGGAAACACCACGGGCAGGGGAACAACGAGCAGATGAAGAGATCTGTGAATTCTGATGTCTGAATGTGGGCATCTACATGAGCTTGGGCTCTGGATTGCCCATATGGAGCCCCATTCAACCTCCAGCTGCTGGCCCAGAAGGGTGTTGTTCTTTTGTAGGCCCTTGGTGACATCTACCACCACTATGCAGGTGGCCCAGACACCCTTCCACTGGCACCAGTCTCTGCTGACTGCTGCCACAGCTTGTGCATTTTGCTCACACGCAGATCCTGACACGGAGACACCAGGCTAAATCCTGTCCAGTGCGTCTGCAGCTTTGACAAAAGCCTGAGCAACGTTTCCTCCAGCTCCAGCAGCAGCCAGGTAGCAGATGAATCGTTTTACTGATGAGCGCGGTGATGCCTGTGAGCAGAGACATGCGTCTGGAGCACCGTGTTGCTGAGTGGTGTGAGCAGCTTATTACCATGCCCGCTGACTTGGACCCATTGCGCCACCTTCTTCTGCACAAGGACAAACGCAGGGATGCCCTTTGCTGGCACCTGGGGCTGAAACGGGCTGCTCAGAGATGGCTGGGAGAAACTCTCACCTCCCAGGAGCTCTGCTCTGGGGTTTGCTGGTGAAGTCCACGCTGTTTCTCCCTTGGCTTTGGTTATTTGCAGAGACCCTGCTGCCCTACGCCCATCCCTATCCCACGGGCAGCAGGGCAATGCCAGCGCTGCTGCAGTGGCAAAGGCCACCTTTCTGTGGATATATCCTGTTCTCATGGTGCCAAAGCACCCGTTAATTTCCAGTCCGGCTCAGAAAATGTTAATTTCCAAGGAGGACTGTGCTGGGCTTTGGGCTTGTTGAGTTTTGGGCGGAGGGCTCAGGCTGCTCCCCCCTGCCAGCAGCGTTTTGCATTACTCGTTAAGGGAAGCCGGCACTCAGCTTTGCCGTCAGCAGAGATTTAGAAGCCTGATTATATTCCTAAGCATATGTTTGGAAACGAGAAGCAGCTCTCTGAAGTCACTGGAATCGCTCTGATTGAAAATCTCAAGTCAAGAGGAGGGAAGCCTGGCTCCGGGTCAGAGCTCCGGGTCGGAGCTCCAGCTCGGAAGAGCCACCGGCAGCGAGTAACGGCTTTGGGCTCTGCCCCCCCGGGGGAGCAGGTGAACAGAAACCGGAGCAAACATCTTTCTCGTGAAAATCCCATAATATCACAGAAGTGTTTGCGCTGGCATTTTTTAAGTGCATAAATGATGAACCAAATTACCTTGGGTGGGCAAGTAGTGCCTGCTGCCTTTTCCAGGCTATTTTATGCGGTTTGGAGACTAATCCTAAGGGGAAAGGGAGGCTCAATGAACTCGGGATGAGCCAGCTATTCCCACCAGCAGGTGCCTGGGTTTGAGTGCTGGGACAAGTGGCCAGGGCTGAGCAGCAGCAGCGAAGGGTTTGTATCATCTTGCAAGGTCCAGCGCTTCGTGTGGCTGAGCTCAGCCTTTGCCAAAGCAAATCTCTCTGAACGGGAGCTGCACTTTCATTCCCCAAACCAAACAGTCCCTGAAAGCACATCGCTTGTTTTGGGGCAGCACTGCTTCCCTGGAGGCACCCAAATTTGCCTGGTATAAAACTGCTGTGGCAGAGCAATGAGTCCGACCTGTGAAGCTTAAAGCAGCGAGAGATTTGAAAGACTAGAAAGGCAAGTGGATCCTTTGGTTGCTCCACACTAGAAGCAGTGGGAGATGAACACCGTAAATCATTGCCTGTGCAGGGTCACGACTCTGCAGCAGTTGCACATCCACCCTCTGCGTTCCCTGTCTCCAAACACACCGGCGCTCAAAGCTTGTCCACAAAAGAATGCTTGGAAAAAACTCAATTTGTGTTGCACCCCTGCTGGTATTCACATCTTCTGATGAGAAAGATGCTGCTTACACAGCGAGGACCCAACCCACCGAGGCTGAGATCGAAGCCAACGCTCAATGCCCCCCGGAGCATCCGCCCTGGCTCTCCGCTCACCCGCAGGACTGGGGCTGGACCCTCTGGTGGGCGGTAAATCCCAGCCACGTGGCTGGAATTACTCCCACTTTACACCAGCATAAGGGATGGGGGAATCAGTCTGACTTTGTGTAACTGGGACAAGAGAAAATTCTATTTAAATTCTGCACCCCGCCAGTGAATCTTGCAGCAGCCTAATTTTTCTATGAATAATGCCTTGGGCTAGGCTTGTGTGGCCCAGAAAAGGAAAAAAAAGTTTGAATTTCCTCTATCCTGCTTATTTGAAACCTGCTTCGAAACGGCCGGTGAATCTTGAGAGGCTTGGCCCGCTGGTGGCCAAATTGGGGCTGCGATGCAGGAGGGGGCAGGCGGCTGGGGAACGCTGGCACCCGCCGAAGCGAGGAGGGCATGGATACGGGGAGTCAAACACTTGTGCGATTAAGCCAGAGAGCAAAAATTAAAAAAAAAAAAAAAAAAAAAAAAAAAAAAAAGAAAAAAAAAAAAGAAAAATTAATTGAGTAACCTCAAATTACAAATCAATTTGAGGAAATCCCAATCTAGCTGCAGACACTCTGCGAGCAGTTAAAGCTAAATTCATTGAGCAGACAGCTCTAATTAGCACACAGTGCCGGCTTGCTCCAACAAGATCCACGTGGCTTTCTCCATGTCAAATGTGCTTGGTCCTGAGCCGTGACACTCATCAATTTGACCCAAAATACATCAAAGGCAGGGTGTCAGCATGTTGAGATCGTTTAGGGGCTGAAGGAAGTCAAACTCCGAATTTCTGCGCTCCAACACCTCTGTGCTGCCTTGTCCCAGCCACCCCGGGCTGGTTTCTGACCTCATTCATGCCAGTGCAAATCTGCAATAACTTCGTGTTAGCCACAGGGTTTATTACAAATTGTCCTTGTGTAAAGAGACCAGAATCTGGTTTATAAAGTTGGCTTCTTTTCCCTCATTCCCATCCAAGAAACCTTTTTGCAGCCGGAGTCAGTGGGACAGCTTTCACCTCTTAACTTAAGGAGAATTGCTCCCAATTCACACCGATGGAAGCAAGGGGCAAACCCATTTCCTCCATAATAGCAGCGTTGCTTTGGCGGTGCAGGATTTAGCCCTTTAGATTGAGTGAGGATGGGACTTTTTGAGGAAGAGAGCCCAGCTGAGGATGAATAACAAAGACCCCATCGCAGCAAGGCACGTCTAGTTACTGGAAGAGGGGTATGAAACACTGCGCAAAAAAAGAAAAACACTTCTTTCAGCTTCGGTGAAAGATGTGACCTCATTCTTTTCCTGAGGCTGTAGAGATATGTGGCATTTTCCTTGTAGAGAAGTGTATTTTTCCTTCGGGAAAGGCTGAAAGACTATTTGGGTAGTGTATTATTTTAGACATATTTTGCATTCCTGTTCTCCCTGGGAGAAGGAAGCTGCTTTCTCCCACTTCTGCAACATCTCTTCATTCCCCTGTACCAAACTATGGTTGATCAAACACGTGGGACCAGATCCTCGGCTAATGCAACCACAAGCATCCATAAAGCTGTGCTGATTTGGACCTGGAGATTTACACCTCCATCATGAATTTCTGACTTTTCTATAGTAGTCATCTTAAACCTCCTCCTTCCTCAAGCTTTTTATCCTTTTTTAAGCTGATCTGCCTTCCACCGGGAGACATTTTCTCATCTTTCCGTTGTATCTTCTCACTGACACCTGGAGCCCAAATCACATTTAGCTCTATTTGCGCAGCACGTGGCAACATATTGGGAAAACACAAGTAATATTGTCATGGTCTCATACTTCTTGGGCTGCACTGCTGTAAGGAGAGCTTGAAATCTTCCCACTGTATTGAAAACATCACTGTAGAGGTAGCGCTCATTGCTCTTCCTAATTGAAGCATGTAAATGAGGCAGCATTTGTGGGGAGAAATAGTGCCCTTCATTAGATTAGTTGGGGTAACTCTGTACCGTAGATAGTCTTTGGGGTGCTCAACTTTCACAAAGCTTGGGTGCAATGCCCCTCCTCTACTTTTCCAGCTAGGATGCAACCTCAGCTACCTTTCCAGGTGTAACAAAAAGTATTGCCCTACCCACAACCGCCGTCCCTGGGAAGCCTTTGGCTCACCGGTTGTGCCGGGCTTGCTACTGCGACGCGGTTGTGAGCTGGGGTGCGTTGCCCAAGAGCGGACATTGTCACACCCGAGCCTGTCACTTGAGCTGCCCTTATGGCTGTGGAGAGAGGTGGGTGATTCTAGGAGTCCCTTTCCAAAAGCACCTGAAGCAGATGACTCCTCAGATATCCTGTTTTCAGTTCAGCAAGTGGGAACGCTTCGGGCGAGGGACTTCCTTGGGAATGTCCTGAGTGAAGGGGTGAGCTCCATCCCCAGTCTCTCCTCACCCTGGTGAAGGGCTTGGGAAGGCACCCAGGAGCCGGTGTGTCCATGAGGTGGTTGCCCCTGTAGCTCCCGAGGAAGCCACCTGCACCCAAAGCTGCCCTTACAAGCCAGGTACAGCTCAAGCAATTTTAGGATGGGGTCCAAGCAAGCAGTGATGGCATGATGATTCACTTTTTCCTAACCGGGAAAAATCACACAGGCTTCCCCAGGGAATGGCAAGCTTTCTGTCGACCCCGTATCTCTCAGGGTATACGCTGTGGTTCCATTCCCCGAACGCCATTGCAATCATTTTTGCCCAGATTTATTTCATTTCAGCAACGTCTCTTGGGTTTCGTCTCTATTAAATCGTTTGGACATTGGAAAGTGGGATTCACCCCACTCAGCTGTAGCTCTCTTTGGTATACATGTCTCCACGTGGGCTTGGCACCCTGGTCCTCTGCAGGATCGGTGGAGAGAAACAAGTCCTTTTGGTGTCAACTCAGAGACGTACAGGGGATGAGCAGTACTGCAAACTTCATGCCCATGTGAAGATTGCCCAGGGTGCCTGGTTCCTGTATATATGATCACATATGATGAGATTAATTCCAGCTCAAGTACTCAACTTCCTATGTTGGGTATTTTATTCCTTTATAATTTCTGGAGGGAGAATTATAAAGCCAAGTTGAGCAAGTGCACGTGAATCATGGAAACAGCTGTATGAAGTAGAGGAGACACTAAATTCAGGCTATTCCAGCCATTTCCAGTGCTGTGGCTAGACATACACTACTGGCCTCCTTTGAGTTGAATTATGGGAGAATATTCCCAGCTTTCATTTCCTAAAAGCCATGTTTTGGCTAGAAAAATGCAAAAATAAATGATGGCTCTCAAATGTAAATGAGCAGAAAACAGCCCGGGACATGGGAGTGCACAAACCCCTTTGCTACGTTAATCTTAGGTCTGAAACATGCTCAGCAATGAGGCATGTTTTGGAAAGAGGAAAGAATGAAGCTGGATGTTATTCCTCTTGGAAATAAGGGCAATGGGGAGAGGATTTAACTGTCTGGAAAGAAGATGACCCTGACATTTCTGTATATATTGCAATGCCTTTTCAAAGAAGTTGTGTTACTGGGTGGTCTGACTTGCATTCCCTGTGTTGGCGTATACTGCGTTTGGCTCTAAGAGCAACAGCAGGATTTCTGGGGGATGGGTGTTTTTTTTTAAGATAATTTCTGTTTTTCAAAAGAAAGTGAAGTGCGGCTTGTATTAAACTGGGTAATAATTAGATAGTGAAAATGCTCCCATCTAATGCTTAGATTATTACAAGTGCCTGAGGCAGTTCTTCAAGGTTTATAACTGACATAGGAATCAATGTTTAATGTCAAAAGTGATCCTGGAAGGTGTTTATTGAGAGTTATTTTTTAATATAAAATGTAAAGATTAGAAAAATGCTGTTATTCCTAGTTTTACTTCTAGTGGTGACTAGGGGAAAGGTGTGGTATCATCAGGGGAAAGTATTATCATAAAAGCTGGTGTCAAATCTTCTTTTAAGGTTCTTGATCCAAAATACCACTTAAAACCAAAACAAGTCAGTATATTTAAAGCCAATATCCCCCTGGTTACTCTTACATTACACTGATTTCTTAGAGCTGCTGCAATCCAGCACTAGACACTTTCATCAGGGAAGCTTTCTTGCTGAGCCCTGTGAGAATCTGGCCTTTCAAGACAAAGTTTCTGCAGGTTTGGGCTTACAGCGATTAGAAAATCTTGTTGTACAACAACATGGTATGAAGACTGGTTTCCCACTGCTAGAATAATACACTCAGCAGTAGCTGGGACAGCAACGCTGCTTCAGCATCCTCTGCCATCCTTCACTCTCCTGTTCCACCCTTCAGCCTCCTCTTCCGTGTTTCACCCTCCTCTTCCACCCTTCATCCTCTTCCAACCTTCGCCCTACTCTTCCACCCTTTGCTGCCTTCAATCCTCTGCCCTCCTATTCCACCCTCCACTCTCCTCTTCCACCCTTCATCCTCCTCTTCCAACCTCCATCCTCCTCTTCCAACCTTTACTCTCTTCAAGTCTCTGCCCTCCTACTCCACCCTTCACTCTCCTCTTCCAACCTTCATCCTCCTCTTCCACTCTTTGCTGCCTTCAATCCTCTGCCCTCATATTCCACCCTTCACTCTCCTCTTCCACCTTTCACCCTCCTCTTCCATCCCTCTCCCTCCTCACCTGAGGCGGGGAAGAGGGGACACCTGGCAGGGCCTAGGTCCATCCCCACATCTTTCCACCGTGTCGCAGCCACACAGCCCCAACCCCACAGCACACAGCACGCCTTCTCTCAGGCTCTTTCCCCACGTGGTGTCCTTTGCAGCCCTGTGATGACTTCTGGGAAACCTGGGGAGATAATGCAGTCTGCCCTCCCAATCTTCTCTTTGATCACGATGTTCATCTATGTACACTCTTGGAGGACACCATGACTTCCTCAGATTTGGAGGAGGCAGCTCAAGAGCTGGTACGAAGCCACTGGGTTCCCCCATAGGCAGCTTCTCTGTGTGTCCCCATACCACCACAGGCACTGCGTGCCTCCCTGGGCTACAGCCAAATCCTGCATCCTTACAGTGGAAACATCTGAGGTTACAGAGATCAGGTCTGCCGAGGGCTGCGTAACCACACCTTTTTGTTTGCCTAAGGTTTTGGTGACTTGAAAATGAGCTATAAAAGTCAACAAGAATACTATGGAATAAATCAGCATACCCTGTGCCTGTGAACACAACTAATAAAAGAGGCTGATGGGCACTAGTAGGAGTAGTATAAAATATTAAACATACATTTAAAAAATATATTGGGCCAATCCTTGAAACCCACTGTGTTTCAACAGCAGCAGTCCAAATTACATCAGGGTAGGGGGAGCAGGATGTGGCCTGGGCTGTTTATCTACCTCCCATCGTGTTTCAAAGCAAAATCTCAAATGGTAATCTCACTTTGCAGTTGGTTTTTTTTAAGCTCACTGCACTAAAATATTGTATTTTTTTGATCTTCAAGGACTTTTGATTATCAAATATACACTTTTTTTTTTTTTTGGTATAAAATGTTGCAATATTAATGTGGGAAGTCTGAACACTAAAGCTAATGTAATAATGACTTATTACAGAAGAGAAGATATATTTTTCCCTAAATTATGCTAGTGAAGTACTGAAACCAGTTTGTCTCTTGTGGTACTTTTGTCATAAATCCAACAGGCAATTAGAGCATTTTAAATCTTGCCTGGAGTAACTTCTTGATTTACAGATTTTCCTGCACAGCTGTGGACAGCCGAATCGGGTTTAAAATTCTCCAGTAAGACTGTGAGAAAGCTCATTTTTGTCAAATATGTCAATCTCCTTTTATGACCCTGTGTAGAGTCTGGATGCTCAATGTCTTTGACAATCAGGCCACTCATTGTACCCTTAAGTGTGGCGTTAGATGTCCAGCTGTGGACACCAGTGTGTCTGAAGAGCTGCTGTTCTCGTTTGCTTCTCAGCCAGACACATCCGCCTCCAAAGTCTGTAGAAGCAAAGACTGAGAAATGGCTTCAGAATTTGGCCATCTCAAAGGTGTCAACGGAGAATGGCAACCAAGGATCCCTACAAGATGCCAACCCAGGTTCTGCCTGTTTTAGGGACCAGGATGACATTTTCCCCGGGGCAGAGAACAATTCCTCCCTTGTCTTTGTGCAGCGACGCCCACATGCTTTCTAGGAGGACTTTTCCAGTGCTGCTGTGGTGCTCACCAACAGGGATAGTACTGGCTAGAAGATTCCCTGCACACACTTCCATCCACATCCTGCTCATATAACAGACCATTTCTCTGTGATGGACAACATTCTTCACTGCCACGGCTTTTTACCTGATTTTGTGCTCGATTCCTACAAATATAACTTTTCCCTGTGCATTTCCAAGTTTGCACGTCTACTGACCACAAACAGTATTTCCCTCGGGCAGCTTGTCCTTGCTGATGAAGGGTGATATCCAGCAGTCGGTGAGGAGCCATATGCTGAAGTCAGCAGATATTAAAGTTTGGTCCAACATAGAATATCCTCATATATTTTATCCCCCTGGTAGAGCATGTAATCTCTCAGTATCAACTGGACGACGGATATGCTTTTCTGTGTATGCACAGCACCTGTGGTTTCATCAACATTAGTTCATCCTATTAAATTAGGGAACGGTTTCTTGGCACCATAATCTATGTGGATCTCAAAGATGTGGGTGGGAAGGAGTGGGAAGTTTTGGCTATCTAGTGTAGACTTTGAGCCTCCTTAGCTTACAGTGTGCTGACTCCATTTCCTTACCTCTGTGCTTGAATCCATCCCTGCAATTTTGTCTATTATGTCGCATTATTTTTATGGTATTCATCCCAGAGATGTAAATGTTGAAACAACAGCGTTGGTGTCAGTGTGATCTTTTTGAACTTCTGTGCCGTCATAGAAAAGCCTCAGGATATGAGACGATGATACGCACTGAAAAATACCTTTCACAGAAGAGAAGAGTCAGCCAGAGGATTGCCAGCGAGCACCAGAAAAGCTTCATCCTAGGCAAGGCTGGGTGATGGGTTCCTACTGCTCCCCTGCCTGAGGGACAGGAGAAGGAGGAGGTCTCCTGAGACCCAAGACCAAGACAGACATTAAAGGAAGCCCCTGCAGCTCTGTTTTGCTTAAACAGCAGAACCACTCTGTGCTTGCTTTGGTGCCTCCCACCGTACCAGGATGGAGACACCCACGCTTGAACACCGGGGACCGGATAACACCAGCCGTCCCCTTGCTGCCAAGCCAGACATGACACGCAGGAGGACGGAGGTCCACCTCCGCTGACTCCTCTTGCTCGCGGCAAGCCATGCCAACCCTGTCCACCACAGGATCGCTGCTGCCTGCGCCCGGTGGTGCACACGCCTGTGCTGCAGCACTTCTTGAAGATGGCAGAAAACTGACGGATCAAAAGTTTAGCCCGGAGGCTGCTGTCAGATCGCTCAAGCAAATAACTTCATACAGTTTTCAGAGATCGGTGGGATCTCCATGGGCAGGAGGGAAACATAAATAAACAGGGAAGTTCTTCTGCAGAGAGAGGCTGGCTCCTGTTACCCAGCCTCCCGGCTGGGCATGGATGGGGTGTGGGGCTGGAAAAGGGGTGAAGCAATGGGGCGCAGTGCTGGGCTGGGGCAGGCAAGCAGGAGGGGACCCCAAAGGGCACAAGGAGGGACAGGACCTGCCACTGAGCACTGCAGAGACGGACCCCTCTGTTGCACAAGCTGCTGAACTGCACCAGTTCCCTTGTGCTGGGGATTCTCCTCCCCAGGGAGAAGGTCATATGCGATGCCATCAGAGTCCCTGTCAAACCTCAGTGGTTACTGTCCTGAGCCTTCAAACACACAGTGAGGCCTGAGTGAGGGTGCCTGGAGACTCCATCCCGCCAAGGCAGCTGCAGGGAATTGGAAGAGCAGCCTCAACATGCTGGAAGGATCTATTCAGAAACTCCACAAAATGACCCATAGTCTATGGGTGCCTCAGTCCCACCGCTGCTGGTTGGCAGTTCAGAGATATTCAGGTGTTCATGAAAAAAACATTTGATTCAACTTCTGTGCTGCCCTGGTTTACCCAGCTCCCAGGCTTGCTATGGGCTTCAGGTCATTTAAACAGTGCTGGTGACTGGTGTAGGCCCCCAGTAGCAAGATGTGCTGGAGATACGGAAGACGTTCACATTAAATGCTGGCTGAGAGGAGAACATGGTGAATGGCTGTGGTCACTGGTGGCTCTTTGGTCCCCACAGGCTGCAAAACCACAATTTCTTCAAAGAACATTGTGGGAGAGACTTGCTCCATTGGGTTACTGTCTGCTTGCTCCATAGAAGACAACCATGGACTGAGAGCAGAAGGCCGCAGCTTCATATGTAGCTCAGTCACCTCAACTTTGAAAGCATGACAATGGTGGAAACAACTTTGGCTCCTCAAAACTAAGCCCCACATAAGTGTGTGTATCACCATATTGACTCTCATGGATCTGATTCCCCAGATGAAGAAAAGATCCAGGTTTTGGAGCAGTTGTTCTCCTGCAGTGTCTTCCAGTGGTGCTGCCATTGGCCAGAAACGGAGTTCAGCCTAGTGTTTGGTAAAAGTAAGGCTGGCCAGACTATGATTCCTGAGGAGCATAGTCAGGCTTTCAGGTCATGTACATGCCTCTTTGTGCCATTGGCCCCTAGAAAGGTTTGGTCCAGAGGTGTGTCTGGTTGGACCAAGACAGACATCGTCCCTTCTACAGGTCCATTTTGTAGGTGATTCACATGAAGGCTTGAGTCTCGTGTGGGCAGTTGCTGGTGCTGGAGTTAGTAAATGGGACTGAGAGCAAAACCAGCCCCATGAAATTAAATCTGACATGTTTATATATATTTACACAGTGCACATGTCTATCCATCTAGACACAGATGTTCACAGACAGGCACCAGAGCATCTCACCTTGCTATGCTGCACCCCCCAGAAGAAGCCAGACCAGAGCCCTAAGCGTTTGCTGAAGTGACCAGAGCCACCTGCAAGGCACTGGTACCCAGACATAAGAAATTGTGTTTGAACACTTGATCCCAGCATTCAGCAATTCACTAAACCAAGATAAAGAGTTTTAAACCATCTGATTTAAAATGAACTTTATTGTGATTCAGGCAGACACCTTCCCTCTGCCGGGCCATGGGTTTGATAAATACACCAGGCTTATGCCTGAGCTCGCCGAGGATAACCTGTAAGCATTGTGTGACAGATTTACCGCTTTTTTTGGAGACAGAGCAGAAATCCCAATTGCTGGAATCGATATCAAAGCTTCTCTCCTTTAGGGCTTTATTTGTAACCTCTCAACTCCTTGCCTTGGGAGGCAGCGGCAGGGTAGGACAGAACGGGAGGGGATGGCTGAGAGGTGACTTTCCCAGGAACATTGTTTTAATGATGCTTTGCTTATGTGATGATTTGGAGTAATGTGTAACCTCAACATTTCTCTTTTTGTCTTTCAGTCTTGTATTGTGTGGGTCTGGTTTAATTTCCTTTTTTTTTCTCCCTGGACTTAACAAAAGGCAAGTTCTGGTTGGGACTGTAGGGCAGACTTCTGGCATGAGATGGCGGTCACCTGAAAGCAGATTACTTCAGGCCTTTCGCTTTGGAAGCCCAGATATGGCTTTTACGGTTCTGCTGTGCTTCAGACAGGCTGGGACTGCAGTGGTTTTTCCTGACTTTTGGGGAAGCAGGAGGATGTAAATGGGAAGAGGTCCCAGCCTAGCCTCCCTCCCACATCCTCCTGAGAAAACAGGCTCAGGTCCCTGGGCAGCCAGGTCCTATTTCCACTTGCCCTGGTCTGGCTTTGGAGTTGAGGTTTCACAATTTCCAGATTTTCACGGGTGTGGGGCCACGAGGTGGAGAAAACACTCCGGTTTTGCTCCTGCCCTCCTTTGGTGCGTAGTGTGAAGGGGAGACGGTACTTCTCAGCTTGAGTGATGCCCTCAGACCTTGTCTCGACCTCGGTGCCAGGCTTGGATACCACCATGGGGCTGAGCCCCAGGCAGGGGTCCAGGGAGGGCTCCTGGTCACCGGCTGCCAGGCAGGAGACAGGCGCGAGGGAGATCTGGCTCCAAGCGTTGATCTGGAGACTTGGCATCCTTAACTCAGTTCCAGGTTTGACCTGTAAGGACAAAGAGACCACATGCCTGGCAGCGACTGTGCTCTGCCTCCGTGCCAGGCTGCCGGCGGGGGGCTTGTTCTTTTTTGCTTAGGGTTTTATTTTTAGGTAGAGACCAGAGACACCGGAGAGCTGCGGCAGCGCAAGGAGGCGCGGGCCAGGGCTTTCGCCCTCTAGAGTACGGACAGCATCTGAATATGTGATTTCAAAAGAATTTGTTTAGCCTAAAATTGCATAGATTAAGGCCTTTAGAGAGAATGCTTCTTAATTGCTCTGTTGTGTTATGAACAAGGTTTTCCCTGACCAGCTGATAGTTGTTGCGGTCATCACCATCATCACCATCATCATCTCTGTTCCATTGCTTCATGCAGCCCTGGCACACGCGGGTACCACCCCCCCTGGTGTTTTCTGTACCCAAACCATGGCATTCCTCATCCCAACAAGCTCTCAGTCCGCAGAACCAGATGAGTGAGAGAAGGGGGCTGTCATCTACTTTTTATGATTAAGTTACAAATGACGAACAGAGCCATTGCTCTCTTCTGAGGTCACCTGGCAAGGTCACTGCAGCATCACTGTCCAACTAATTAGTTTGAGACCTGAAAACTTAAATCCAGTGCCTGCAGATCCCTGAGTACATCATCCAAAGGAGTATAGGTGCTTTGTTTTGCGCTGGAGTTCAGAGGACATCCATCATTCAGAAACTGGATTTGCATTAGTTTGGTCTCGGTCTGGGCAACATGTCTCCTCAGCCTCGTGGCCACTCACTGGAGAGGCAGAGGCTCGAGCAACTCCGGCTGTCACCGTCTGCCTCTTCCCAGATCACTTAAACTTGTTGATTTGCACTTCCCGTGCCCGGAGCAGTTACATTTAGTGGGTGATTGACGTCTTGAGGAAGATTTAATTGAAGAGGCCCTCTCACAGTCAGTCTTCTTGGGACTTACATCCTTTTCACTCAGCTTCTGGGAGCACATGTCAAAAAGGTTATGAGCAAATTTCCCACTCAGTAAACCTGTCGGGTGACCAATGCCATGCAGCTCATTCTCATCAGTGTTAGGAAAACACCACGGTGTCACCTGAATATTTCTGTTTTCTGTCTGCATAAGCAATAACCACACTGATATCGCATCCCTCTTTTTCAGGACAAGCAATTTGATTTATTACCTGGTAATTCAGTCTGTTCTTGCAGGTCACCATTCACTAACCTCCCAGGGAGGTGGATAAATATTAGGGCCATGAATGCACGACAGAGGAAGGTCCTCATTCAGGGAAGGGTCCATGAGCACTGGTTTGTAAAGATCTCTACCATACAGCAGCAGCTGCTCTCTTAAACCGGCTCCCCAGCGACAACCCTGCCAAACACAGTGAAGTTCTGTCAAACCGATGCCTTAACATCCTTTCACGTTTTGGTCATTGAAGCATTTCAAAATTATCACACAAGTTCAGTGTGATTATGTGAGAAATGGGCGCATGTGAACCTCATGAGGTTCAATGAAGCCACGTGCAGGGTCCTGCACCTGGGTGGCAGCAATTCCCAGTATCAATGTAGGCTGTGGGTTAAATGGGTTGAAAGAAGCCCTGCAGAGAAGGACTTGGGGGCACTGGTGGATGAAAAATTGGCCATGAGCTGGCAATGTGTGCTTGAAATCCAGAGAGCCAGCCATATCCTGGGATACAGCCAGGATATGTGGCCAGCGGGTCAAGAGAGGGGATTCTGCCCATTTACTCCACTCTGGTGAGACCCCACCTGCAGTGCTGCCTCCAACTCTGGGGCTCCCAACATAAGAAGAATGTGGACCTGTTGGAGCAGGTCCAGAGGAGGGCCACAGAAATGATCAGAGGGATGGAACACCTCTCCTATGAACACGTGAAGAAATTTTTTATGCTGGGGGTGGTGAGACACAAGAACAGGTTGCCCAGAGAAATTTTAGATCCCCTATCACTGGAAGTATTCAAGATTAAGCTGGACGGGTCTCTGAGCAACCTGATCTAGTGAAAGATGTCCCTGCCCTTGGCAGAGGGGTTGGACCAGATGATCTTTAAGGTCCCTTCCAACCCAAACCATTCTACAATTCTAGGATTTTAGTAAACTAACCAAAGATATTTATCAGTCAGGCCCAAATCTGCTTGCGCGGTGCCCAGGAACGTGGCTGGGACTGACCTGAAGTCTCCTGCCTGGAGGAGAAGACGGATGCTCTGTGCCAGTGGGCACTTGCAATGCTCGCGGACACCCATCGCTTCCTCTTTCCTTGAGAGTTAATCTCTCTTATGAAATTTGACATTGAAATGCCTCCCTTATACAACAGATTATCGTTGTAATTAGCTACAGGATAAATAAGACTGTATTGAGTATTACACTAGACTTCTTTATTCTGTCAGTGAAACATTTTTTTCCCCTATTGCTTCTCCCAAATCATCATGAGACTTTTGTAAAGAGAATATTTGCACAAAAAGCTGTGGGCAATTGCTCTTGAAAAGATTCTTGCAGTTACTTAATACTGTGAAAGGGCAAAATGAAATGCTATTTAAATGCATTTGCATGCTAAATTAGAATAATGAAACTTCCTCTTAATGCTCTGACAATGAAATCGGGAACAACTCACTTTAGCCAGGTAAATTGTGCAGACTGGGAACAGCTCCTCAAACGTGAGGAATGGAAGTTAGCAGTAGATGTATTTATTTTAGTAGTTTAGATGGTTGTTTGCTGTTAAAAAAACCCCACAAACCTATTTTATTAAATTATGGAATTATTTCATCTGCTTCACTTGAAAACTAACTTTCAGTGTGTCACAAGACGGGGGAAAGAGGCTTCTGTGATGGAAATCAGGGCAACACTTGGTTTCCAATAGAGAATGAGGCTGGTTACAAGTTCAGGAGCCCCACCAAGAGGAGCACTGGGGATGGACTGTGTCCAGCAAAGACAGGTGACAATATTTCGATGTCATCGAGGAGACAGAAGATACCACAGTTCTGTGGCACAGGGTTCTCAGGTTCCTCTGGGGTGGCAGTGCTAGTGCATTGTGGCCCCTGCCTGCTCCATCTCCTGTCATCCCAGCTCCTAAAATCACCCGAAGATCACAAGCCTTTTTCAGCCAATGGCTGCTGCAATCAGCGTCCTCTTGTATAACCGATTTTATTTTCTCCTCTTTTCAGATAGGGTTTTAAACAAACCCTTTCTACTGTGAAAAACCATTAGTTTGGGCAATGCTATGGCTCTGAACAGAAAGCCCCAAAGCTAGCTTGAGATCCGAGCCGAGATTTTCTCCGTGGCGTGTGCCCTTGTGCTTCCTGATTTTCATGGCCCTGGAGCAGCGTGTGGCCGGGCTCGCCACATGTGCTGCGGTACCCGCACGCGGAGCCCTCACTCTCCGCACAGCACTGCCCCTGCCTCTCCTCGCTCCTGCAGGCTGGAAGGGTGCCGGAGCATCACTTCAGCATATATCTTGCGGCTTGTTAACCGTAAGCATGTGAAAACGAGACCTCGATTCCTCCCCCTTGATCCTACCAATGTCCACTGCCCTCAAGGTTAAGTCTGCAGATGTGAGATGCTCAGGTTGACTGTATTTCTCCTTCTGCGACTCACTCCCGCAACTTCCTTATCCTACGCCTGTAGAAAATAGCCTGGGGTTGAGAGAAGAGAAATAAGGGTAGGAAGTCCAAACGTGCAAAGAAGAAGACAGGAGAGGAGCGGCAGTGCTTTCCAGCACGGGTAAATATAAATAACCCCAGCAAGGGATGGGGATCTCAGCAGCCGCAGCACAGAGATATCCCCCAGGTATGTATTCTCCAGTACAAATGCTAACGCTCGTCTTCAGTGTCTGCGTGTCCTGTTTTTTATATATACGTATCTGTGTGTGTGTGTTTTCACATACATATATGTATATTGTGGTTCATGCTGGTGGTTTATATATATACACACAATGATCTTAAAGGTCTTTTCCAACCCAAATAATTCTATGATTCTATGTGTGTGTATATACATACATACATGCCTATATATACACATATATGTGTGTGTGTGTGTGTATGTATGCTTATGTACATATCTGTTATATATATATACATATATAGGTACATCTGTTTTTCTTCTGTGTCCTTATTGATGCCCAAAAATCATCACTTCTCTTCGCTGGATGCAGTCCATCCCCAGTGTTCCTCATGCTGGGGCCCCTGAAGCTGTAACCAGCCTCTTTCTCCATTGGAAGCCAAGTGTTGCCCTGATTTCCATCAAAGAAGCCTCTTTACCCCATCTTGTGACACTTTAAGAGTTAGTTTTCAAGTGAAGCAGACTATAATTTTTTTTTAATTTATTCTAAAGCAAACAACCATCTAAAATATTAAAATAAATGCATCTACTGAGATAGATAGATATATATAGACAGAGACATATATATAAACCACCAGCCTGAACCAGGACCCTGCCGCATATGACAAAGCATCTCACTTGGCTTAGCGATAAGCAACTATCTTGACTATTATTTCACATTTCAGAGCACCTAACCTCATATCAGATGAACATTTTCCCATTGTACAGCTCAGCTGAGGCAACGTAAACCTCGCTGAGCTGACACTGCCTGTCTCAGCAATGGGAATATAAATTAATGATTCAGTCCTCGCCTGGACCAACTTGTCAGCCCCTCCTGATTGCACGACTTGTTTAACCTCTTAGGAATAGGAGCTGCCCTAACACCTGATGTGTCACATCAGCTATCAGATGCAAGAGAGAGATCTGGCCACCCTATCTCCATAAATCCTTGATCTCCATAGCAGGGTTGTCACTTCTCCCTGCAGAAACTGTAATTTTGGGTTTGCTTTGAGCTGGCTGCAGTACACCTTGGGTTTGATATCTTCATCACAAGTCGGAGTCTTCATGCCAGGCCTACCTGACAAGATGGTGGTGTTGTGACTGCTCACGTCAATGTTGCAAGATGTCCAGCCGAGGACTTCAAAGCCTTTGCAGATGCTTTTTAATGAAGTCTTGTAGCAGAGTTATAAAGTAAACAAGCACCATGACATGCCCATGCAGACGTGGAGAGGAGGCATCTGCGGGAGGCTGAGACCATACCTTAAGGTCACACTATTGAGCTGCCTCAGCAGCGATGGGGCAACCTCCATCTCCTGTCCCAGGCACTAGGGAACACCAAATTGCCACCTCCGTAGCAGCAAAGTGGCCATCAATAATCTCCTGAAAACCTCAAGACCCGTGCTGCCGCTCTGAAGGCAGCAGGCAGCAAGGGCAACCCACAGCTGCCCATCCACCTCCACATCGGGGCACATCCCACCTGCTGCTTTCCTGGGAAAGCATCCCAGCCTGGGAAAATCCCACTTTCCGAGCTGGGAAATGCCACCTATCACAAGAACTATTTTTTTCCCCTCTTCACCCATCCAGTTTTCGTTTCCATGGAAACACGGCCAGAAAATCAGCTGGCCAGAGGCAGCCGGGGAGCGGGAAAACCCCTGGGGAGGTTTCCATACCTGAAAACTACAAGGGGTAATTTGCAAAACATGGGCTTTTTGTTGCTTTGGGGATCCCAGGTCTCTCAAAATGTTTAGATGCCCATAAAAGGTGAACGTTTTTCCTATGCCTACTAATAAGCATGCCGTTTAACAGCTAAAAGTTCCCACTTAAACCTGGGTGATCTTTTGGAGGGTCTCTGCTTCAGGTGGAGGCACTGGTGCACGGCCTCATCCCCTGCGCCAGGGACCAATGTTGGGGTTTGGGGGTAAAAGTAGCATCAAGTTGGTCCCTGCTTTTGGGCTGAGCCCTCCAGGGCAGCTCAGCACCATCCCCCGGGTGAAGGGATGCTGCCTCTGCCTCCCACAGCCCTACTGTGGGTCGCTGCCTTGCTCTGGGATGCACCTTTGTCCCCAAAATAGTGCAAAGGGACCCCATGTCTCCCATACTGGTGTCACGCAGCCTGGCGTGCAAGGACCAAGCCACTATCAGTTCAAAGGGTTTATCCTAAAAACTGCTGGCTTCCATGTCATGTAGGCATGTGCATTGAGAGATCTATACAGGGAGAGATATATGGCATAAATGCCTCCAAGATGCATCCATAGATGCCTCCAAGTATTAACACAAACAACAGAAGAGATTATAGCTTAAAAGGTACACATTTTAAATATTTTAAATATTTTTACTGTCAGAAAGCACTGGTAAGTGCAGCTATGGGCCATCCCTGGAAACAAGGAGCCACCTCCCATCCTTGAGAAAGAGCCTCTTCAGATGAACCACCGTTCCGTGTCATTGCGCCACAGGCAAAACAGTCTAACGCGATGCACGTGGAGGCAGTGCCACCATTTTGACCTGCCAGCAAAGACGTTCTCAAAAACATTTGCTCAGGCCTGGCACTTCCCCAGGAGAAATCATCTGGGATGGTCCCACCTTGGACACTCAGGCAAGCAAGGCTGAGAAAACCCCCCTTAGCCCCTGGATGGATGCCGTTGCCGACCTTCCCGCTCACCGTGTTTAATTCAGGAATCCAATTATATCATTTTTAAATCCCCAAATCTTGTGCTCTTTCTCCTGTGCACATCTCTTCTCCAGTCCCGATCGATATTTCCAAGCCTCTTACTAGGGAGCAAACCGCAACCGCGCTGCAGGATTTGCTCTCACGCCGCTGAAGCAAAGCTCTTCCCTGCTGCTACCCGGGCGCCGCGCTCGCTCGGGGCCTGCCGTGCCAATCAGGAGAAATCACCGGGGGGGGGGGGGGAAGGGGGGGGGATGGGGCCAGACCACCTCTCTGTTGCTAGAAAATGAAAATTAAAACTCACATCTGGGCAAGAAACCCGCGGTGCCTGGCAGGCAGCAGCGTGTGCTCCCTCTGCCGTTGCTGCCGCAGCAGTGAAGAGCTCGGGACAGGGATGCACAGCCCGGGGAAGGACAGTCCTGCCAATCCTTCCTCCATCCCTGGTTTTCTCCATTAAAACAAGGGGTTTAGGAGCTGATGAGGATGCTCTCTGCTTGGGCAGGGCCCTCTGGCTGCAACGCCCCTGGCAAACATAAAGGCAAGCTGGAGAAACTGGGTGTAAGTGAATTGTAGGGAGAAAGGTGTGATATGGTGGTTGCCCTGGAGCCCCATAGTCATGTTAAATCTGTGCTTCAGAGCCATATTTTGAGTGGGGTCAAAGAACAGATATGTTCTTACCTGCAAAGGAGGAAGTTTTATTCTGGAGTCTTTGCAATGCACATGCCAACTTGTATCAGCATCGCCACTTGTCTTAGAGAAGGTGGCACATGGGTAAGAAATCAGCTGGAGGAATGTGGTGATTTTTATCCCCCTTAGTTTCCTTACAGCATCAGCCCAAGTTCCCAGTCAGCCCTACGGGACCCTGCTCCCCCGTGCAGGGGATTTAACCCATAACCAAACATTGTGTAAAAGGGGCAAATCCGTCACAAGCTCCAGGACGTGTTTGGGATGTGCTGGGCTGGAGGTAGAAGCCCAGGCACAGCCCTGCCCCTCTCACCCCCTCCCACGTGTCCCTCCTTGTCTCACAGAGGTGCCTGTCCTGAAAGCAGCCAGAGACCGAGCAGTGCTCGTGCACTTTCCTCATGCAGGTATGTGGCCAAGTCCACTGGCCAAGACAGCACAACCTTTGTGGCATGTAAAGTGGTTTGTTAATTATTTTGTGTATTAAAGAAAGCATCAGGCTTTGGTTTTCCCACCACCAGATCCCCTGTGGGCTGTAAACCACATCTCCTTCAGCTGTAAACCACAATTTGGGCTCCCTGAAGTCACAGTTGTTGAATTTGTGAGTCAGCTGATGTCAAAGGGGTTGGTGTGAGGACAGAGGCAGAGGAAGAAAGCCACCCACATGCCTTTCCCATACCTCCATCCATGACTGCTAACACTTCCTTAAGCCCCAGCCAATGCATCTGTCCCTGATGCACAGCAGCCAAGCCTGGAGATTTTGCAAACGTACTGGATCCAGTCCCAGGTGCTATACTACAAAATGAGCACGTGAAAGAGAGTGAGATGCCCACATTCAAAAGGCCATGGGAGCTTCCCCTGGGCTACCTGCCACATCTCAGACCAGCCTGGTGCTCCAGCCTATGCCAGTGTGTGATTTCATAGATCATAGAATAATTTGGGTTGGAAGGGACCTTAAAAATTATCTAATTCCAACCCTCCTGCCATGGGCAAGGACACCTTCCACTAGACCAGGTTACTCAGACCCCATCCAACCTGGCCTTGAACACTTCCAGGGATGGGGTCTCCACAGCTTCTCTGGGCAACCTGTTCCAGTGCCTCACCACCCTCAGGGTAAAGAATCTCTTCCTAATATTTAATCTAAATCTACCCTTTTTCAGTTTAAAACTGTTACCCCTCATTCTATCACTACTCTCTCTGATCAAGAGCCCCTCCCCATCTTTCCTGTAGGCCCCCTTTAGGTACTGGGAGGCTGCTATAAGGTCTCCCTGGAGCCTTCTCTTCTCTAAGCTAAACACTCCAACTCTCTCAACCTGTCCTCATAGGAGAGGTGCTCCAGCCCCATGATCCTCTTCACGGTCCTCCTCTGGATCCACTCAAGCAGGTCCATGTCTTTCTTATACTTGGGGCCTCAAAGTGATTTGCGCCACTGTTTATCTCACCTTAGAAATATGATCCAAATTTTTCTTGTCTGGCATTTGGGTGGGTCCCCTGGGTCAAGACACCCACATTTTCTGCGTGTAGCAGCTAAGTGTGTCAGCAAAGGAGAACTATCTCCAGTTATTCTTGGGCTGCGTATTTACAACAAGGCATTTACCATATCATTAATTCAAAATGCCTTCAAACTGGGGCTGTGTCTTGCACCCAGAAGTGCCACTGGCCACCTCCGCTCCCCCAGCCAGGCTGCAGAGGTGACATTTGTCCTTGTGGATGGGATGACGGGGAGGACGCAAGTTCCTGTAAAGCCCCTGGCAATTCCAGTGCCAATCCTGTCGAAAAGGACCCGGAGGACAATGGCTGGGGACGTACCCGTATGTTTTCTCAAACTGGGGAGGATGTCAAAACTGGCAAGGGGCCAGTGGGAAGTATTTGTAAACACGTTGTAAATGATCCAATTTTCCCGAGCATCTGTTCATGACTCACTTGCCAGCTCCATGAATCGGATGCGGGTTGCTCAAATGGCGAAGGCTGGAAAAGCCCCAGACTCACTGTGACTTCGATCCCGTCACCAAAAGCAATTAATTCACAACAGCTTCGCTCCGACAACCCAGGCTCCTTTAAACAATCAAACCCATCACCACGAAGGTACCTGCACTATTATTGCATTGATTTTCAGAGCGAGGTACTCCAGCCCGTGGACACTTTCAGCTGGTCTTTCATCAGTATCATTTGCCACGGCGAGGGGATGCCTGCTTTCCTCCAGGAAAGATGCCTGAGGCACTTTAAGTTTGTGCCTTTGCCATGCCAGAGCTAGGGCTAACTATGGCTAAAACCTAGTTTGGTTCTAGTTAAACCCCCAGCAGTGGAAACAATTGTTTTCCATAGGGGGTTAAACACTACGGTGAGCCTGACGCAGTTTCTAGGTCTTTGGATAAAGACCGAGCTCAGAAATTGGCCACAGCCTGTCAAGATGAAATGACCTCATATGATCTCTAATTTCTGTGTCCTGCTCTGCCCTTTCCCTTTGAAAGTCATCAACTCCTCCAAAAAAAAAAAGGAAAGGAAACCACAAGGGCATCACTGTCCACAGACCTGAGCAAACAGCAATGACCCAGGAGGATATTTAGTGCTAAATACCGTCTACAACTTCATTTGCTTTATTTTTTTTTTCTCTCCAGACTGGGCAGGAATCACAGCACCAGGTCTCCACTTCCAGCATATGTTGGGACCCTCCATGGACAGCCTGGATCTGCAAGCAGGACAATTTAGCACACGTTTGGAGAGAAGACAGAAGCAGTAGAACGGCTGCACTAGTTCTTCATCCCATGTTGATTGACTCTCCTAAACAACACAAGGTGCTGTCTGTTTACTACCATCCCCTGGGAATTTGACTTGGCTAATTCCTCCTTACTGAAGGATGAGGTGACACTGGGGATACCTTTGATCCCCACTTTTCTCACCTTCCAGTAAATCAGTGCTTATGGGGAAAGAGCTCAGACATTGCCCGGCGTCAGCAGTGTCATGCGTCTGCCACCGTTTGGCCAGTTGGGCACTTCCATTGCTGTCCATCATGACGTGCTTTCACTCCTTGGCCTGGCACTTTCAAAGACGATATATTAATTATTATTTTTTTTTCAGGTGGAGCTGACCCCATTCTTGGCTTCTCATCTGTTTGTCCTCGTGCTAATAATTAGAGCAGCGAGAGGCTGGGGGAGCATGCCTGGCAAGCCCGCTGCCTCGGAAAGCAAAACTCTCCTGCCTCAGGGAGGGTTTCATCAGCCAAAGGAGAAATTGCCAAAAAAAGAAAATAAGAAGAAGAAGGGAAAAAAAAGAAAAAAAAAAAAAGCCAGCAGCCTTTAGACAGGCTGCGTCTGTCATAAGGACAAAATGTCTCTCCACACAGCTACCAATGAAGAGAGGGAATGTAACATCTCCATTAGGAAGCAACAACAGAAAAGGCATGGAAGGAAGGAATTACAGTATGCTGGGTCCACAATTTGGGATACTGTGCTAAAAGTAGGAGGTTTCACAGGTTCTGACTCCACTCTCCTACCTCACCATCATCAGGAATCATTTACCTGGATTTAACAGGGTGATGTGGTTGAACTGAGAGGGAAAATCTGCTCCTAACTGAATTACTCAGAAAACTCCATGGTTTTTTTCCATGCAGGCTGCTCTGTAAATGAATTTTGGGGTTAAAAAGCCCATTCAGCCTTCAGCCTGGCCTTGCACCAGTGACTTCACAGTTCTGGGGATCACTTTTGGGAGGTGTGGGCTCCTTGCTGTGGGGGTGCTGCAAGGGAGTTAAATATGACATTGCTGTCTTGTTGCCTGTACCAGGGAGTGGTGGTGGGATAAGGAAATTGATTTTATTTTGTTCTTTTCCTGGTCTCTCTTTCAATTCTTCTATCACTTCCCTTGTTTCTTGCTGGGAAAATGGATGTGAAAACATTTGGTTGGTTGGTTACACACCAGCTCATTGCGACAGAAGAGCAGTAGTGTGTCACTTCACCTATTCCTCAGATCAAACTTTCTTGTCCAGAAAAAAAAGCTCACTTCAGGTATCTAACTCATTGCTGGCAGCTCATGGGGTGGGTGTGATGGGACAAACCTACCAGCACTGGAGATGGGATTGCAGAAGGGGTGATGTTCACCTCTTCAGACCGCTGCAGCTGGTGCCCACTGCTCCTACGTCTGCCTGAGCAGGTAGAGCAGCTACCGGAAAAAGAAAAAAACGGGATTTCTTGTCCCTTATCTTTTTACAGCTCATTGCTCTGGTAGTCACTGAGCCCAGAAATGCAGTTTCCAAGGAGCCAGCAGTGTGTTGGAATGAAGAGGACCTCATGGTCACAGCTTGACTTGAACTGAGAGGGAACAGCTATTCCCATTCCTAAGGGAATTGCTCAGCCAGAGTCGCCATGTACTGAAACATGACTGACTCTGACATGGAAATACCCCTTTCCTTCACATGATCCAGCACAAAGCTTTTCAGCAGCATCATTGCAACTGGGCTTTTTTCTTCAGCAAAGAACAGCCACCTGTGATTGAGGTTCCCCACAGCTTTGCATGGTTGGGGTAGATCTACACCCCTCCAGCAATGGCAATTTCCATCAAAGACTTGAGGCATTTCTGGCTTGGAAGAAGCCTGGGTAATTTTATATGCCATGGGTAAGAATGAAAGCAATCTTGTTTGTGTTGCATATTTTAGGCACTGAGAAGGTTTTCCCTGTGAGTTTGCACTGCTGATGGTTGGAGGAAAAAAAAATAAAAAAATCAGTCTTGTGGTTAATGTACCCTGGGGCCTTTTGAGCTCATCAGTGCAATTTTTTTTCTTGGAGTCGTCACTAACCTGCCTATAGTTGGTTTTGTGATCTTGATTTAAAACCAATGAAGTCTCGAGTGGAAAGCCTGGGTTAATTTTCTTGGGAGCCTGTAGACTCTCTACTCAAGTTCCCAGTAGCATATTATAATGCTGGGAATTAACTGGAATGTCTTTTCTTGTACCCAAGCAAGCAAAAGTCTGGACTTAACTTAATGTGTAATAAAACCGGAATGATACCTACGGGATAAAAGGCAACACATACCTTGAACCAACATGGTGAAATTGTCTGTAAGCACTTTGATTAAAAGGAAATGGTTCATATGCATCAAATTAAAAAAAAAAAATGTTGTTCTGGTGCTGAGTTATGGAAACAGAGGTAGGAGGAGGCTTTAGCTGGGCAGGTTTCTGTACCAAAGAAATAGAAAACATGCATTATTTCCCGGATAAAGCTACACAGACTGTTCTGCTGGTTATGCATGGGGAATATCACCTGCATTTGAATTGAAGTCTGATTTTAGTTTGGTGTCTGTGGAATCCAGCTCACCCCTGGAGCACTCCTGATTTACACCAATGTGTTGGAGGGTAAAGCTTGGCCATGAAGAGCCAAAGGGGAACAGCACGAGGTGAGAAATACAAACTTATTTTTCAGTTTAGTCTATGAGGTTTTTTTAAAAAACATTATTTGAGTTTTATAATTCTCTGAGCTCTCAGTGTCATGTCACAGACCAGATGATTTCATGGTCTTGTGTTAGGTTAGGGACAGTGTGCTTTGCTGTATTTTAGGCTAAATGCATCCCACAAAAGCAGCTGGGGATATCCCACTAGAAACCCCCTTGCCATCCCAGGGGGAGATAAAGACCAGAGGAAAAGAGCTGTGCCGGAGACGCTGTGAGCCTGCGCTCCCCCTCATTCCTGCCTGCACTCAGACCTCGGCCAAGAGCACCGGACAGAAGTAGAGGGGGGTGTTAAAGGATGTTTTGCCCCATGTTGAGGATGGGGTTTCGCCATACCCAGTGAGATGGGTGCATCTGTTGCCCTTCTTGGGAAAGCCTTTGTTCCCCCACGTGTAACGACATCAGAGCACAGAGGTACGGCTCCTGCAGAGAGAGAAAAACATTTCTTCCTCTGAAATCCTTACAAAGCCCGAGATACAGCATGGAAACAGCAAGAAGCACACAGAGGAGAGGGACCTTGCCAAAAGAAGGGGAAGGAGGACATCAGTCCCTGCTGCTTTGAGGACCCAGAGGACCAGCACTGGGGTACTGGTGTCACTGGTGAGCACCTCCCTGGCTCATCACTGCTGGGGTCCCTGGCTGGGTATGGCCAGGAAAGCCCCTGGCTCTGCACTTGCTGCTGTGATTCAGTTTGTTCCAGCCTTCTCTGCACGGAAGGACACAGGAGGCAGGAGAAGTGACCCAGTGCTTTTTAATCCGTTGATAAAGGGAACACAGGCTGCGGGGAGCAGCAGCAGGGCATGGGCTGCAGAGTGGGGCTGCGCTGTGTGGGCACAGCAAGGGGGTCTCCCTGCTTCCCTCCATCACCCCACCCCTCCCTCCATCCTTCCTTCAATCCCTGCCTCCTGCCCTCCCTCACAGTTTCCCCTCTTTCTATCCGTCCATCCTTCTGTCCTTTCCTCTATCCATCCCTCCACCCTTTCTTCCATCCTTCCTTCAAGCCATCCCTCCATCCTTCTGTCCTTCCCTCTGTCCCTTCCTTCAATCCCTCCCTCTGGCCCTCAGTCCCTCCATCCCTCATCCCTCCATTCCTCCCTTCTTTCCTTCCTCCATCCTTCTATCCTCTCTCTCTCTCTCCATCTCTCCCTCTTTCCCTCCCCTCCCTCCTTCCCTCCATCCCTCCCTCTTTCTCTCCATCCTCCCTCCAGCCCTCCCAGCCCTCCTGGGCCTTTTCAAACAGGCTCCCCCATTCAGAGGGGATTTCTCCACGCCAGGCCGATCAGGGGGATTAAAGAGCAATTAAACCCGATAAATTATCTGCCTGAAACGTTTTTTCAAAGTGGCCACTGTGCTGGAGCAAAGTCCCTGTCACTTCATTTCCCCTGTGAAGGGGGATCAGGGCAGATCAAACCCCGGCGACCCGCTGACCCCCGCCTGGGCACGCCGGCAGCGAGGGACCCCGCGGCGGCACCGCGCTCCCCTCGCCACACCCCACGGCAAATGAAACCCAAACCTCTCCTCCTCTTTTGGCAGGGCTTTTCGCCTTTAGAAAGCATGAAGGATGTCTCCCAGGCGGAGGCGAGCGAAGCAGCGACGGGAGCAGCCTGCCTCCTTTAAGGCTAAACAAACAGCCTTTGCCTTCAAAGCTGCTAGAAATGGTTGTCCTAATTTCTCTCTGATTCGATATTCTGCAGATGCTTTTGTGAAGGCTCCAGCTGCCTTTTGCCTCAAACCTTTTCCGGCTTCTCCTCGGCGGCAGCAGCCAGAGCAAGGGGCTTTAATGGCAATAATTTGGACTGTCACTAGCTTAAATAAAAAAACAAACCTCCATCAGTCCTCAGGGATGCTCCAAAACACACTGCGGTTTCTAGTTGGGTGCTTTGAACTCGTGTCTGGTCTTGGGCTGTTATATTGGCCCTTTCCCTCCATTCCCTTGCTCAAGGGTCCATAAAATTCCTGCTTTTATTTTCAGCCCTGTGCTATTGCTCAACTGAGCTGCCAGCTTGACCCAGCTCAGCTCAACCCAGCCCCAGCGCAGTTAATTACCCACCGCCTGCCCTTAGCTACGACAGATCTCCGAGGGGTTCAGCCCCATGGAGCTACTCCAGATTTGGGGTGGTGAAAGGAGGAGCAGGGTCTGGCCCCTGAGACACGATCATCCATCTCAATAGGGAGGTTGAACAACCCTTGCATGTTGCTGGTTTTCTTTCCCACACCTTCAGTCCGTTAATTAGAATAGGAAAAGATGCCAAGAAAAAATATTTCATGATGCATAAGTGCCTCGTATGAACGGATGCTATAAAGTGCCGTGTTAATGCAATATGGCATCTGCCCATCTCGTGAAAAAAAATACTGCTCTGTGCAGGAGCACAACATCGTGTACAGGCTTGCAAACCTGCGGGAAGAGGGGAGAGTAAGGACAAAAATAGTTTCTGTTGGGCTAACTGATTGAAAATAACTGTGAGGTCAAGGATCAGACCATTAGGAATATGTCTTTAAAGACACTAAATATGTCGAGGTTTACAGCACTACGCAGCTGTACCCAGATTTCATGCCCTTGCTGGAGTCCCCGGCGTGGAAGTCCAGCTCTTACCTCTCAAGTCCAGTTATTCAGAAAGCAGTTTGACCAAAACTGGGTCACTCAACTCTTCAGACAACCAGATCACCCCGTTCCTCTGGTCCTCCTGCTCTACCAATAGCCTTGGAGCTGTGGGGTCAAAATACCCCTGAGTTCAGAAACACAGGATCGCCGCATGGAGAAGCTCTGAAAGACAGTATCTAGCTCAAGAAGATGTTCCAGTGGTGTCCTCTTTGAGCTGATGAACAGCTCAAAAAATACCCTGAACTGCTCACTTATATTAAAAAATCCAATTTGCTTTGGCCATGTTCTTGTCTCTTCTGCCTTTATTTTCTTTAGTTGGCCTAACAGATTAATTACCTGGCTGGAACATGCCTGCAAAGAGAAGACTGTAAGCAAATGCCAAAAAAAACCTCCAGAAATTTGACCTGGTTCTGATGGGACCATCCACCCCCTCAGCGTCCATCAGTGCTAACGTGACCCACGCGTCCAGCAGCACAGGTCAACACTGTGAAATGCTGAACGCTCCCGGTGAACCGCTTATGAATAACCTATGGCTAAGAATGATCTTAGGAATATGCCCACAGCCAGTGAAATTCCCCCCATCCCTGATGCTGTATCTCTATGAACTACACAGAGCTTCCTTCAGCCTGGAGGCTCCTAAAAGGTCCATATGCTTTTTTAAGGACATAGGAGTTGCTTGGCCTCTGGGCTGGGCTTTTGCACCGCTGTCAGTTTTATTAAAGCAATATCTACTTTGTCCATATTTAGGAAAGGCCTTTGATCATCAGCTGGAGAAACTGTGAACCAGAGGCTGCTCCACGCCGTAGGGCTGATGACGTAGCTCAGCAAGGTTCCAGAGATGGAGCCTGGATGAGATGCCTGGTCAGGAGAGACCATTCTGCTGCAGAAAGCGGAAAGAGAAAGGTGAAGTCACTCAGGCAAAGATATGAGGAAGCCTGTTGTGAAATGAAGATTTCATCCCAGAACTCTTCATCTCTTCCCTTTTGAGATGGAGATGAAAAATACAAGATATCCATGTCCTGGGAGGATTTGGCAGCGTTAGCTGAGGGCACACAGATGTTTAGGGGCTGAAATTGCTTGAAAACAAGCTTTCTGCTCAGGGGTATTTGATCCCAGAGGGGCCAAGGGCATGCAGCTTCACTTCCCACTCAAGTCCATCTGTTTCAGCTCATCCACTTCTTGCTCATCCCTGCCTCACCAAGGAAGTCATTCTGCCCAGGGTGCCTCTCCCTGCCCCAACAGCCACCATCCCAATTAACATCGCAACATCCTTGTGTGTAATAGCCAGGAAAACCCCGCTCTTTCTTTCTCATTTCTGTCACCTGCCCCCACATTTCTCCTCTAGATTCTTCATCTTCCTCCACTGGGAAGCTTGCAGAGGTCTCCTTCTCCTCCCCCATGCACCCCGTACTCCCAGGGAGAAGCTGGATAAACCAGCCGTCATCACAACGCTCCCGCTATTGGGCATAATAATGCTGCTGGGATTATTTCCCTCCTACTATAACTGATTCATTAAATTGATTTCACGAGGAACAGCTATTCCTGCTCACAGCACCGTCCGTAGCACGCCAGGAGTGTACAGCATTATTTACATTTGTGTTTGCCCACACCATAGCTGACTGTACCTCCATAAATATTTATAGAAGCAGTGCGTATCTGTGATACCCAGTCAGTTCTCCAGGAGCTGTGTGTGCCAGGCTTTGTGGTCTATCCTGTGGTTTTATACAAAACCGGCGATGCGGAAAGGGAAGGGGAAAGGGAAGGACAAGCTCCCGGTCCACACGAGCCACTGGGGTTTGCTGGAGTGGGGAGAGCCCACACCACTGGGAGGACAGGACAGTCTGCAGATGCTCCACGCCACGTAAGTCCCGTAAGTCAGGGCAGCTGTGGCCCAGCCTCGGACGGGGGCGAGAGCCACTGCTGCACAAGCGGATGCAGCTCCGACGCCTGTGAGCAAAAGGGTGAACGGATTTACCGTCCGCAGGCAGCTGCTGCGGCAGGCGGAGCACCGACTGGCATCCCCAGTGCGCACGGCTGGGCATTTGCTCCTGTGTTGCAGGGGGATGTTTACTGAATGACACTAATAAAACCCCAAAACAAAGCGGGTTAATGTCAGTAATTCCCTCAGACAATTTAAATGCACATATTTTAGGAGGGAAGCAGCCTCCCACACATCCCTTCTCGTTCTGTGCTGGCACACGCTCTCCAAATATCAAGGACGACGCGGCCACTGCGCTTTGGAGAAAGTGAAACGGATTTGGAGACGGGCAGCGCCAAGCAGAAGCTGCGAAGCGCCGGCTACGTGATGCCCAAATGTCAGAGAGCCCTGGGACTGTGGGAAAGGGTGGGAGAGGCGGTGTGCAAGCATCCTCTCTGTACAGGATGGAGGGACAAAGCGACCTACTCAGGGTCACAGCAAGAACGTGGCCACCTCACTAACATTTGCCTCAGACACCATACCCAGCAAACATCCTGCATCTTCCCACGCAGTCCAAGCGGGAATGTCGCTGCGCCTGTGTCTTGGTGATGCTCAGGCCTCAGCATCAGGCTAACCGCACAGCTCTTCTCTTGGAAGCCTGCTAGGGTCGCGTGTGGTCCCCTCCCCATCCTCATCCCAGCAGGAAGCATGGCCACCCCCAGCTCTCCTTCCAAATGGCCTCCAGGACATCTCCCCAGGGCTGCAGGGAAATGTCCCAGCCGCTCACCCGTGCTGGCAGCACCCCAGGAGCAAGGGAAGTATCACCACTGGCACCTTCCCTTGCTGTGGTAGGGGTCGCTTATTACCAGGGACCTGCTGAGCACAGGAGAGGGACAGTCCAGGACCCAAACCCCCGCTAGAGCAGAGAGAGATGCTCGCACCCCTCCTAGGGATGTTTGTATCCGTCAGCGATGGAAAAGATATTTCCCATCCACGGTGAGACCGGGGCTGCATCTCCCTCTCCTTGCTGCCCTGCAGAAATGGCCATTGGCTGGGCACAGCCCCAGTTTGGGGCTGGTGAGGGGAGCGGGCTGTGCCCGCCCGGAGGGGCAGGGGAACGGGGAGAGGGTCGGGCAGGCAGAGGGCATGCAGGGAGGACGCAGCCGCCTTTGCCAGCGTTCCTGCCTGAGACGGAGCAGGGTGCTGCCTTTGCAGGGAGGCGAAGGGAAGCGCCCCTGCATCCCTCACGCTGACTTGCCTTCGCCAGGGACCGTTATTTGGCAAAAACCGCAGCCAGCATGGAGGGATGTGGAAGAGGGGAAGGGCGGGTTGGGGACGATCGCTTGCCGTCGTCCTGTCATCTTCCATCGCCCGGCTCAGCTCCCCACAAAGAGATGGCAGCAGCCGGCCGCGGGGAAGGGGAACAGCCTCCTTCCCCCAGCGCCACGGGGGCTCCCCACAGCCATCGCCCTTCGCATCCCATGGCCCTCCGTGTCCCACCGCCCACCTGAGCCGCAGCTCCGGAGGGGTCGCTCCCCCAGCGTGGTGTTTCTTGCTGGATGACACAGAGGATATGTATGAGGTTTGGGGTATTGGAGCAAGGGATTTCACTTCTTCACATCTGCTCCCTTCTCTGACAGCTGGAAGGTGCCTGCACGGGAGCAGGGATGGCCCAGCAGCCTCCTCCAGCCCTGGCCCCCAGCATCGCCCCCTCCGCCCGCCCCCCCAGCTCCCCTCGGCAGCCCTTCTCCCAGGTTTGGGGAGGCTCCGGGGCTGCTTCCCTGCGAGGTGGAAAGATCACTCCTTTAATCTCGCCTCTAACCCCGTGACCTTCCTCCCTTAAGGAGCTTTTCCCCTTCATGTCACTGCTTTTTAAAGCCTCCTTCACAAATAAAAGCAATTTCCTTTTGGAACTGTAACTATGACATGGGGAGATGCGCTTTTTTTTTTTGGACAATAAAGGGGTAAGAATGGGGGGCCGGTTGCCTCTTGGTGTTCGGACTCGGCGGGGTCTGTTTGTTTAGGTACTTTACATAAGACAGTAAACACCGGGCGAGTTAAAAGCTTTAATTAAAAAAGGTGGTGAGCTGAGGAGAGGAGGAAAAGGGGGGAAAAAAAAAAAACCCTTTCAATTTACACAGCGACTTAGTGAAGAAGCCCCAGACAGACAAGATAAATACGTCCCGGGAATCCAAGAAAGCCAGCGGACAAAGATAACAGATAGGGCGATACCTGCCCGCGGAGCGCACCAGCTCCGCGCTCCCGCAGCCCACCCGGCCCTGAGCCCCCGCCGACGGGCTGCCGCCGGCCCTCGCCCCTTTTCGCCTCCTGTGGAAAATTCCCCGCGAGGAAACGAAGGGAGGTCACGGCCGTCCCGCTGCCCTCCCGCCACCCGGCGCTGAAGTTCCCGAGGGGTTTATTGCCCTGTTCTCCCGGGAACGGGGGAGGAACTGGGGGGGTCCCCAGCGGCCCCCGCCTTGTCACCCCGGCGGGACCGGGGCAGAGCCGGGCTCTGACGGCCGGGCTGGCAGGGCACGCTGCCCGGGCACGGCCCCGCTCCAGCGCCCGCTCCCGCCGGGAATATCGCATGGGATGCCTCCGCGAGCAGGCACAGCCCCCCCCCCTCCCCGCCTTCCCGTCTCCTCTCCCGCCGCCCGCAAGGACACGCCGGCCCCTTGGGCGCGGGGAAAACGGGAGCGGGGACGGGACCGAGGGGGGACGGGACCCGCGAGGGGACGGACAGGCAAGGGGTCTCCGGCCCCGCGCTGCTGCCGCCCCCCCCTCCCCGCGACCGTCCGGCGCTCGCGGCTCCGCCGCTTCTACGGGCAAATGGTGGTTTGGAATAGCCCGGGGCACCGGCGGGAGCAGGGAGCGAG
>VZSF01010487.1:7635-114816 GCA_013398295.1 Chionis minor
TATATATTTAATATATATTTATTTTATAAAATTATTTCTGCTGCCTTTTCTGAAGAGCTCAAGAGCAGACCCAAGGGCTGTCCTTGAAGTGGGAGGTTGAGCTCTTTTGAAAATCCAAACCAAGGACATTTGGACACCAATGGCCTGGGACCAGTCCTTTACTACCACGAGATCTGCTACAAGTGTTGAAGGAATCATCTACTTTATGAGAATTATTGAAAGGTATGTGATCATTTGAGCCAAAACAGTGGAGCAGAAACACCAACCTGGATCTCCTCAGAGACTGAAGGATTTTCTGCAGGTCTAACATAATATGGCAGAAGGAAAACTGTCATGTGAATGACATTAAAAAATGCCAGGGGAAACACATGATTGTCTCTGTCTAGATTTAAAGGTGGTGTAATACAGCTTTCATTAGGGAAAAGTTGGAGGCTCAAGCACTGTCATTTTTTTTTTCTCCCCAGAAAGTTGTAATTTCATACCAAATTTTTCTTTATTTCTCTCTGGCATATGAAAAAAAAAAAGCTCTTTAATAACGTCCAAATTTGATAGGGTACATCTTTGAAAATGAACCTTGACTTACAAAAACTTGTAATTTATGCCATTTATAATTAAACAGGTTGAAAACTTTGTTTAAAGCCTCATAGACAGGAACCAATCCCTGACTTTTTTTTTTTCCTGAATTGGTATTTGATTTTTAAGAGTGGTTTCTGATGAAAGTAAAACATCAGGCGCAAGCTCTTAGTTCAAGTACCCTTCCCCCCAAATTAGCATTCTTTTCAGATTTTCATAAGGATATGATAACTTTTGAAAAGTAAATATTTCTCTCCTGTATTTTTTTTTTCGTTCAGTGAGACCACCACTTACTTTCTTTGTTTTGTATAATACCACACAGGTGGTACAGATGTTGGGGGCAAAGAGGTGAAGAGACTAGGATGGTTCAGCCAAGAGAGAGGCCACTCAGGTTTGTAGGCAGGTGTAGGAAGACAGAAAAAACCTTTTTCTCTTAACTGCATCTGCTCAGGAAGGTGCAGGGCATATAGCTAACGCTACCAGCCATCGAGGGAGTTTAGGACTCTACATGCCCCTTGTCCTCGTAGTATTTCTCTTTAGGGTACACCAGCTGGGTCTCTTGCTGTGGATTTGGGCTTTTTCCCCCATGGTATTTGGGAAGGGAGAAGAGAGAGAGTGCTTCAGTCTCTGCAGTTGCTGCTCTGGCACCTCTCAGCCTCTACAGAGACATAATGGCACACTAAGCCTTCAGAGGTACTGTAAAATTACTGTAAAGCATAACTGCTGTCTTTTGACAGACTCTTTCTATTGCTGGCAGTTGTCTTCATTTATTCCTATTACTGTGTCAGTTATTGAGGTTTTTTCCTTGTCTTGAAGTGATTTTTTTTTTTCTTTCTTTCTTTCTTTTTTTTTTTTTCCCCCCTCTCTAATCTGACTTTCTGTATGGAAAGGGAGGGTAAGGTGACTGTTTACCAAGCAGTGCTTTTAGGATGTGACGCTGGGGGGCCCTAACCAGGAGGGTCAGCATATTCCCAGTGTCATTACCCTGCATGTATTTCGTAAGATTGGGGGAAGGAGCCAAATGAGGTAAGTGCTAACTCCTCTTAAGACAAGCAAAACAAAATGGGAGTGCTGAATGCTGTGAAGGCAGTTGGCCTGAGTAATCCTTGTTTGTTGCAACAGAGGCTTAAAGGTGTATTTAGAGTGAAATTTTAGGTAAATTGGTCTGTGGCAGAACCTGATAAGGTTTTTCCAAGTGTCCTTCAACATACTCAGAAAAAGTTCTTTTCGAATTGTATCGCTAATGTGAGTATATCCTGTATCAGCAAGAGTCAACCTACAAACCTTCTTTCTCTTCTTCATCCTAAGTACCTTGCCACCGTCTTGGAGCATAGGGTGGAAGGGACAACTGGCTCAACTCCTGAAGCAGTTCACAAGTTTCAAGTCCCATGATAACCTTCTATAGAGATTTAATTTAGAGTGAAATGGAGAGCATCTGGTTCAGGTCTACCAAGAGTTACAACTTGCTCCCAGATAAACTATGGGGATTTCAGTACAAAAGGCAGAAAGTTTCAGAGCTTTCAACAATGTATTGGGGAAAGTTCATGGAAGTAAAAGAGTAAAACTATGTCTTAGTAAAGCTATTTAATACTGCATAGGTATTGGAGATCTTGCAGATACCTTTGCACAGAAATGTTTCATGCAATCTGCTTTGAACAGGAGTCCTAATAACTGAGTTTTGATGCATGGACTCATTGTATAGCTGAGTGCTCACGAACGGGATTCACTCAGAACCACAAACTGGTCTTAGGTGGCCTAAGCAGGGCTGCAGGAGGTGCTGAGGAAAGGATTGGGGCCTTGTAGTTAAACGGTTTTCTCTGCTGCCGTACTTTACAATATTTCTTCTCTGCTGCTCCTGCAAAAAAGAGCAATCCCACTGGGAACAATAAGAATGTGCATGAAATGGTAATCAGAATAATAATTTGAATAATTTTGAGCATTAATTTGATTACGGTAGCATCTGAAGTCAGTGTAGATCTTTTTAGTTCCAGATTTCAGCAGTTTGTATCCAAGTCTGAATTTTCATGGGCGACCATACTTAAACGCTAGTTTAAATGCTATATAGTTCTTCTGTTAATATTAGTAAAGCTGTGAGTGTCCTTATCATAAAATCTATTCTTGAACAATTCAAGGAACCGTCAGTTTCTTGATAGCAATGGCGTTATCTTTGCTGTTGATCGAGATGTATGATTGTCAGTCGCATAATAGGGGTTTTATGTGCCATTGCTGTTGTTGCACACAGAACTGACTGAGCTAAAGCTGAGATCAGTGGTCTTAGTTGAAATAACCGATTCTATGAATTTAGAACATAATGTTTTCCTGAAACACAGTACATCAACTTACTTTCAGATTTTAGTATGTCTACATACCTTTTCCAAGATGATGTTGTGGATTTATCGCAATCCTTATGATAGGGCAATGGGAGGTGATTTTACACTAGAGTTTATTTCAGTGCTGATGCCCGAGGTGATGCACAGCAAGGAGCAAATTATCTTGCACTCAGGGTCCTGTGTCAGAGCTATCCTTAGGTGTGTTGCAGAGCAAGAGGTGGTGTAATTCATCTGTCTCTAAAAATGCACCTTCTGTCAGGAAGACCCACCGTGGTGGTGCTCCTGTTTCTTTTGCTGGAGGACCCCCCCACCACGCGTAGTCAAAATGGGAGAAAACTACGAAGATGCAGTGTGTGTGTGTGGGAAAGAGCCAAACAAAGGCCATGCAGAGGATGTGTCACACACTGAGCACAAGATGTATTTTATGCTTGAAAAACTATGTGTCCCGTGTTCTGTCTGATATGTTAAAGAAGGGAGAGAGGAAACAGTCTTCCGAGCTTGGCTCTGTGCTTCTACCCACGTAGCCAGTAAGGTGTTCTGGCCTCCTCATTTTCCAGTCAAAATAAAAAAACGAGGTATCATTCAGCTCTGTAACTCCACATTGCAGCAATCAAGTTACTACTCGGCTAGAAAGAAATAATTTGTGTATTAGTAGTTTTGTGTATCAGTAGTTTTCTCTTTTTCCTAGGGATCTTCTACAAATGTCTGCTAGCTCAGCCTAGCAGTGTCACCTGCCTGTGGTCATCAGGTAGACAGGTACAATTTGGTATCTGATAGCAGCTTTTCTTAATTTTTCTCTTTGTCAGAGCAATAGGCTTTTTTTCTTTATTGTTATAAAAAAAAAAAATTAATGTATTTTAGTTCGAGGAAGATTTTATGGTTTTCTGATGTTTGGGCTCTTCCAGCATTTTTGTGACCAGTTACTGCTTGGGGTTCATTCTCAGCCTGCCCAAGTGAGCTGTAATGAGCATTGTATTTAAATAAAAAAACCCTTGTCTCTCTACTTTCCCTCTCTTTGGGACCATGTACTTTATGTTCAATTTTGGTTCGCTTGCTGGTTTGGTTTTTTGCCAATATGGATAACCAAAAAAGTGCTAAACTTAATTTGCAGTGGTGGAGAACACTGCTCTCCAAGTCACCCAGCGAACTGGGGAGGCCTGGAGGGGTTAGGTGCAGGACGTGGCTTGGAATGGGGTCGGGGTTGTGTTACATGTGTGCAAAGGTTGAGCCCTCTGCACTTTCACTTCTGAAAGCCTGGTTTTGCTCAATGCGAGTAGCTTTTTTTGTTTGTTTTTAATTGGCAATTAGCATTCTGGCGCTTTAGTTCCACACGCTCCCCACACCTCTCCCAGCTCTCCAACTCATGAGTAACCTTAAATGTGCAAAATCTGAGCACGCAGATTTATAAGCCTCTTTTCCAGTGTTCAGTTACAGATGCTTTTAGATTAATATGCCACCATGGCAGAAGTACACGTTGCAGTCCTGTCACAGTGAGCGTGGCCTGGGGACAAAGGCTTGGGAGGCCAGAGCTCCTGTTCTGTAGTTCAAAAAAATCACCGTTAGCTGTAAGACAGCTGTTACCATTTTGAGCAAATAAACTTAAAATACCATAGCAGCTTCTCTTCTACATTGTTTTTCACTGCTACCATATATTCCGTAGATGAAACTGAAGGGCAAGAGTTATATACCGAGGAGCTTACCATGGATTACCTTATCCATGTTTCTGTGCACCGAGACCTGAATACGTTGGTCCACGTTTCAGATACCTGTTGGGGCTCTGCCTGATTGCTCTTCTGCAGAAATGAGAGCTAGAAAAGAACACAACTGAGATCTGAGGGGAGGGAAGGGGGCCTCCAGATCTGCATGGCCTTATAGTCTGACCAGAAGCAAGTAGCCCATGCTTAGATTTTGTGATAAGCTGCACCTGCCCTGCCCCTCACCTGTTTGGGATAATAGCAGGAATTGAATCGGATGCATTTCCCAGAGAGTTACTAATTCGAACAAACACGTATTTTATTACATCAGGAGAAAATATGGCAAAATTAAGCACAAAAAGAAAAAGGAGAAAAAAAAAAGCTGCCTGATTCTAAGATACCATTGTAAAAGATGCCATGGAAATTAGATACACATACTGAACTTAATGGAATACGATCCTTTGTAATCTAATTACATAAGCATTGCTATGGTTTGTTTTGTAAATGGAACTATGGGGGGACTTTTGAGGAAAAAAAAAAGTATTAAAGTCAGCATAAGTTATAAAAGCAATTTCCTTTAAACTGGAAAAACAAGAAATCACAGCACTGTGCATTCAGTCCACATAATAAATCATATCATGTTGAATGCTCCAGATCTGAGAGGTGACATTGAGCACTGGAGACTTTCCAGGAATCAGTGGTAGCTAAATGGTGCAAATGGGCAAGATATCAGTCTTTTGTTTCTTGTCCAGCTTAAGGGTAGTAGCTTGGAAATAAGAAAATAACAGGATTTCCCTGGCCTGTGTTGGATCTCCAGTATTCATTCAAACACAAAGAAAACAGAGATATTTTTTTCAGTTAAGCCCCTCCAAAAAGGAAAGAAAAATAGTATTTGGAAACTGTATTGCTCAAATTCTGCCAATTTTAATTGTAGAAGGTCTGTCTGAAAGCAGCGAGATGCGAAGCAAAAGAATGAGCTCAGTGAATATGAGGGCATTGAGTCTGCGGTCTTTGGAGTGTATGGCTCTTACTGTTGTATTTCAACTTCTAGCTGGTGCCGCCTGTCCAGTTTGAATTTTGTACCTTCTTTATAAACCAGTCGGTGTTTCCTGTTCCTTCACATGGTCTGTGTGAAGCAGATCACCGCCACTTTTTGGAGACTCGTTGGAGCAAGCTCTCAGCTAAGCTCCCACTGATGACGGCGTGTTCTTGCGAGCACAGGAGAGGGTCTCATGGCACTCTGTCAGCCTCAGGTGGGAGGTGGACGGAGCCGGCCACACCTGCTGGTGTTTCCATAACCCTCCTCCTGTGGTGGCGATGCTTTGGGTCTGAAGGGCTGCGCTTCCAGTCTCCACCGCTTCTTCAGCAGTGCTTGCAGTCCCCTCCCTCAGCAACGCACCTATGGTTTTGCAAGCCTCCGATCCACGTCCTGGCTGTGCTGGGAAGTGGTGATGCTTCTGGAAGTGTTGGCATGGCACAGCAAGCCATGGTATTTTAACCACTGAGCTGTTTAGGCCTGCTACAGAAGGAATTAAACATCAGTTGAAGTGTCAGCTAGTGCCTGAAACCTTCCCTGTCTTGACTCACATGAAGAGTTGCCCTGCTGGCAGCAACTTGGGGAAGAAGTGTTCAACATAGATTTACTTGTGATCTTGTTTGTGTCTTCATAGAGTTCAGAACAAGCTATGCTTTGTAAAAAGTATGTTCATTTGCTGGGAAAACTAGTGGGGAAAAAAAAAAAAAGATGCATACTAGAACAGAAGAGTTGGTATCTATAGCCTGAAGAATATTTAATATTTGGATCAGAGCAAAAATGCGGTGGTACGATTTTTTTTTTTGTTGTGTGGGGTATTTGGGTTTTTTTTCCTCCAAGCACAACCTCTTTTTGCTGGAGTACTCTTTAGGTCATACAAAAGTGGCAGTATTTAAACCTGCTTAAAGTTCCCTGCATGAATATATCATCTCATTTTAAAACGGACCGTGTCCTGTAGACTAGCCAGCACAGGCCAGTCTGAAGAATGTATATCTGAACTCAGCTGGGTATCCTTGCAGGATTTTGAACTAGTTTAAGTCTACCGGCGTGAAATTATACCATTTAGCTCCTCCAGTGTAATGTCTATCCAGGTGTAAAAGCACACCCACTATTAGGCATAATTAGCAGGTGTAGATCAGGAAGGCAGTTTTGAAACAGATCCCCCTTCCTGCTTCCTACTTTCCTTGAGTTGGCTGGCATCATGTGGCAGCCTTGGGAAGTCCAGAAGTCCTGTGCCTGAGGGAAAGGTACTGAGAAGGGAGAGCCAGGCTCTGTGTGGAGGTGCACGTGGGCAGGATGAGAGACGATGGTCATGAACTGAGACAGGGGAGGGCGCGATTTGCCAAAGGGAAGACAAATTAAAAAGAATGATAATTAAAAAAAATAATCTGCCACCGTGACTGCAGTCAAGCCCTGGAGACCAGGTTTCCTAGAAAAGCTGTGCGGTCTCCATCGTTGGAGGCTTTCAAGACCCAGCAGGACAAAGCTCTGAGCACCCTGGTGAGCACTCTGAGATCCTGGGTGCCGGGCTCATCCCAGATTAAACTAAATCAATCAAAGGATGCACTCCTTACTTACATGTTAGATACTTAGGAGTATCTAACATGCTTTACCCATTAGAAAGAGGCCAGAGGGGCACGGATGGAGTACAGGGGCATGGGAAGTATTTCTGGGTATGGAGAGCAGAACAGGAGAGAGTGCTGACTTGTTTGTGAAAGACACACACTGAGGTCACTGAGGTATAACACAATGAAGTTCACCATACATCTCATGCCTGTGATGCTACTGGATCCCCAGGGAACACCGCTTTGCTAAACTGAGCAACTGTCTTCAAATGCAGATTAATAAAACTCTGAAAATTGTTCCTTTATCACCTTTTTTCACCTACCCACTTAATTATGTTGGGCACATGTCTTCAAAATTAGAACAATCGTCATCTTATACGGTCTGTCTTACTCCAAGGGAAACACTTTATGCAGATTACTTCCTCAGCAAGCAGCTCTTCACAACGTAAGCACATTTACTGATGATTTAGCTGACCTTTCTGGGCCCCGATAGTCACGTAACCTCTGTTTGCTTTCAGGAGCACGTGCTGCATCTGTTATGCTCCTGTCCTGGGTTTTAGTCTGAATAGTTACAGAAAGAACTAGTATATGCATTTGTGTGGTACAGACTCCCATGGTGTTTGAGTTTCTGCATTGGTATCATTCACATGTAGTCACATTGTGAAGATTCAGAAGGCCGAGCATCTCTGCAACGTGTGCCAGCTCCTGCATCTGAGTGACATTTAATACAAGTCACAGGAAAACTTCCAGTGTCTTTGGTATGTCATCTGGTATTGTCAAGCCTGTTCCCAGAATCACAAATACATGAATTTCCAGTGTTGTGCTTTTTCCATTTCACTGACCAATAGTGTTCTTTGGTGGTGTTTTTCCCCATAGTGTATCCAAGTGTATCCATGCTTCAACACTCTCTGGAGCAGATAGATACTGAAGGCTAAATAAAATAATCACTGCTGTTGGTGGAGGATAAGGATTAGTTTTTGCATCTACATTGCAAATATTTTGAGAGGAACATGGTGGGAGCTCTCCTTTTCTCAAAATGGCTGCCCTATATACAAGATTTATAGTCCAAGCAACAGTTAACAAAGCTGGCTTTTCAGGTTCCCAAATTAGATTTCACATGTACACATCATTACTTCTATGAAATGCTTTCAAATTGCCCTGATTACAAAATACTTCTTGTAATCAGATCAAGTTGAACAGGAAATCTCAACTAAGTGCAGTATCTTGTGAGTAATTGCTGTACAAATACTTTAAATAAATTGTGAGCAATTTCTTATGCAGTGGCTTTAGCTAATGTTATTAGGATGCTTAATTGACTTTTCTGTGTGTCAGGTTTAGCTACAATGCTGAAATCTGAAGGGAATAAAACATCTGTACTGAAATTCAGGCGCAGTACTTAATTTGCATTGAGGCATGAGTGACAATTTTTCTTTCATAGATCTGTAAGCATTGATTAAAAATGAGTAAGAAGGTTGGGGAAAAAAGCTGGAATCAAAAAGTTGAGGACTTTTTGGAAATACCTATTTAGACATAGGGAGAAAAAGATTTGGCAGGTAGGATGGGGTGCATGTGCAAGAGGAGGGGAGTATCTGTAGACATGGAATTTATTGCTTTTTTTTTTAAACTTGTGTGGGGAAACCCCAATAGCAAAACCAGTTCTGAGATATGGAGACGAGCATTCAAGCTGGTCCTGAGTGAGCAGAAACAAATTCTTCAACCATGGTCTCTATTCTGGTACGAAGTAAATGTCATTCCGTGGTGAGGAGAGTTTTTGGGTTTTGGTTTGTTGGGTTTTTTTAATTACTTCTCTTTTAATCTGATAATGCCTTTAAAAGTTTTGAATTTGTCTCTATGTGGCATGAGGAAATTTCACAGCTGGCTTCCACCCCTCCCTCCAAGCATTTGTAGAACACAAGCTGCTTTCCTGCCTGGTTCCATTGAAGTGGCTCAAAGATTTCTGTTGGGTAGGGTTTGGGTTGAGGGGCAGAGGGATGGGGTTTTTTTACTGCACTGTAGCTTGAGTTCACTGTGAAAATGGTTGGTTGATGGGAAAGTCAGCTTCTTTGGTTTGTGTTTAAGAGTTCTTGTAGTACATCTTTGATGACCTTGTCAGCACCTGGAGAAAATGCTGCGCACTAAGAAGCTGGTGTAATGTCATGATGTTTTGTCATTTTGGTTTTGTTGTTGAATTTACATCTAACTCACCACTTGAATGTTTAGTAATATAGACTGATTTATATCAAAGTTATGTATTTTGTTAGTTAGATTGCTTTGATCTGGTATAATACAGGAGTATTTGTCCAAAGATAAAGACAAAGACAAAAGCCAGTACACATATGCTACAGCTATGCAAAGATTACATACTTCTATGAAATGAAACTGAAATCAGTAATGTCATTTTAGATAATTTTGTAGTCTTTTAGTGTCAGCACTAATGTATGTTCAAAGATTATCTTAATTTAAAACACTACAATATCCACATAAAAGGGAGCCCCTTTGATTCAACTGTTGGAGTTCAGGCAAAAGAGAGAAGAAAGCCCATAGAATTTTGCAAGCTTTTCACTGAATCAAATCAGTTTATTTTAATCTTCAAATTACATGTTTTATGTCACTATCATTGCAATGTGAATCTTTCACATAACATTAACAGGCACAGCAACTTGTTCTACAAGATAGCACAGCAGTTATTTACATAAAACATGAAGATAAAACCAAGGGACTTCTCTTACATTTGCTGTCCTGTTTTAAATTATTTCCATTTTAAAAACAAAAGCAAAATATATGTTGAGAATAGCTGTGAGTGAGGCGGAAAAAAACGCTTTTAACAGCCCCCCAGTCCCTCCCCCATTAAGACTATTGATGAGAAACTATTTGGAATATGCATGAGTATTGCTGAGGAACTGCAGCAGAAACAGATTTAATAATTAATGCATGGGAATTATTTATTTCCCTAATATATTGTAAAGCTTCGTCATTTCAGTAATGAAAAACAGTCTTGATGGTGCTGGAGCATTGAAAACACAAAGGAAGATGAAAATAGTCACTGAGGCTTGTTTATCACTTGAATATGTGATTTTAATATTTTAAAATAAAATGTTAAAGCTTTTTTTAATATATATTCAATACCTACATATTGTTTATTAGTGGAAATTTGTTAGATTTCAGTGGAACCTTACAGAAATATTGATCAAGGTAAGATTTTTCTTTCATCAGGAGATAATTCCTTTCATAAAAAGCATCTGTTAGAAAATACTGCCCCTGATTCGGCATGTTATATTGCCTAGCTGATGCTCACACATACATGACTTGTTCCAATAGAAATGCCATTTCAAACGTCTATTAGATATTTACTTTTCACATTTTAGCAAGTTACTCTGATATTTGTGTTCCGCTTTTGGTTTTCTCCTTCTGCAGTGTAGTGCTTTTGCTTGTCTTCATTTTGTGTTGTTGATATGGGGCTGTTTCATAAACATTCATTTCTAATTCTAATCTCATTCTCCAAACTGCTTGGTGCTCCTCCAATCCAAAGCCATCTACACATTTTAGATGCCTTCTCCAATTCTATCAGAGTAACTGCTGAAAATACCAAATGCACCCAAGCCCAGGAAAGACTTCTCCCCACAGATCCTACTTAAAACATGTTCTTGGTTTGTACTGCATGATTAATAGCTACTTTTTAAGATAGATGTTCTCAACCAATCGATCAATCCAATGAGTGATTTAAGGGAACAATGTCAACAGGCTTAATAAAACACAACACTTGACGTCACCTCTTCTGCTCCCATTCTCGTTTCTTTCTGCCCTTCCCTCCAACCCATGAGGTCAAGAAGGAGATTAAATTGATTATACTTAACCTTACTCTTGACAAGTCTCTGACATTTGGGGGTTGGGGTGGAGGAAAGATGTCATACAGCTGTTTGTTTAATAATTTAATATCATTCCAGGAAATCAAGTTGCCTTGTCTGTAAGTCTTTTTCTTCCCCCTTTTTAAACACTATTTGTTTTTTCCCCAGAAATAACACTTGCTGTTTTTTTCCACAATTTTTTCCAGCTTGTTCCTAAATAATACTGGGGTAAATATTATCATCCTGTTGACGTGAATAAAATTAACTTAACTAAATATTTCTTGACCTGTTCTTTCTGTATTTTGACCTGTATTCCTCCTCCATTGTTAACGCTAATTTAAGTACTTAGCTATAACTAACTTTTTTACGATGAGGAGGTTTTGAATACTTTAGTCTCTTGTAGGCTACCCTTCCCCCTTGATTAATGGACATGTTAATTACCTGAGAAATTTGTCTTCCTCTTGTTCCTGGTGTACTTAGAGAATCCTCACTAGTTGTAACTTAATTTTGCCTCTTTACCTTTCTGACTATCTCTACCTGTTTTTGCCTTCACATGAATGGTGAGCTATGTGGTTTTGCCTCCCTATTTTCTATGATTTCCTGCTGCTTTTTAAGTCTTTAAAAGTGGCTCGTTATTCCTTATTAGTGTGCTTGTTTTTTCTGGGGTTTTATTATGCTCCCTTCCAATAACTGCAGTCCTTCTGAACATCTTTATCCCTGAGGCTGTCTTTCTGAGAAGTTTCTAACAGTTTGCTACAGCTTTTTTAAAAAGAAAGTATACTTGTCCTTATTTTGTATTTATTTTCTTATTGATAAATCCCAGAGCACCTGCTCAGGCTGTCTTTTAGGATGATACTTTCAAGCTTTACAGACGTTTTCCTACTAGACAATGCATTACAGGCATGATGTGGTGGTGTCCAACTACAAAAGAGATATGGACATACTGGAGAGAGTCCAACAAAGGGCCTTGAAAATGATTAAGGGACTAGAGCATCTCTTCCACGAGGAAAGGCTGAGAGGGCTTGGAATGTTAGGCCTGGAGAAGAGAGAGCTCAGGGGGAATCTCAACAGTGTATATGAATACCTGAATGGAGGCATAAAGAAGACGGAGCCTGGCTGTTTCCAGTGGTGCCCAGTGACAGGACCAGAGGCAACAGGCACAAACTGAAACACAGGAGGTTCCCTCTGAACATCAGGAAACACTTTCACAAGGTGACCAGAGAGGTTGTGGAGTCTGTCAAAACCCAACTGGACATGGTCCTAGGCAACCAGCTCTAGGTGGCCCTGCTTGAGAAGGGGGGTTGGACCAGATGACCTCTGGAGGTCCCTGCTAACCTCCACCCTTCTGCAATTCTGTGATGGCTTGACGCTTCAAAATTGTGGCGCGTACTTGTGCTGTGATTGTCACTCACTGTAAACACTTCTGAAGTCCTATCATTTAGTATAATACTTCAGAGACTAATATTTAATGAACCTGCAGCAGTTTTGGAGATTAATGGGCATGGTTTTGGGTAGAGATAATATGACAGGGAGCACTGATACTGTCATCTGAATAGTTATGTCTGGGTTTTCTTTCTTTAGAGAATTTTCTGTTGGGGTTTTGGTGTTTTGGTGTTTTTTTAATTGCCACAAAAAATAGCTGCGTCGATTCAGTCTAAATTCAGCAGACCTGGTCAGACTTCTTTCAAGAACACAAGCTTTAGAGGACACTTTTGGTTATCAAGTCCAACCACTGCCATAGACATCATATCAAAGATCTCTCCTCATAAGCAATCATCTTCTCTCCATACCACTTCAGTTGGGAGAGAAAAGCAGCAGACAACTGTTTCATTGACAACTGTTACTGACAAAGACAGGGTCCCTGTCTTACCCTAACTTCAGTTATCTATGGAAGCTTGGAATGGAATTAGTCATTTGGAGTGGCATCAAATGCAACTGTTATCATTAGTGAGAGTGTTTGTGTAGCACCATACCAGGATCTATTTTCTCTCCTCTCTCCAATATGTCTATTGTGTGTATATAAACTTAATATTGTTGTCTTACAGATATTTTTTTTAATTATGATTATTATATAAAGGAAATAATACATCTGCTGTGGGGAGGGGGAACCTGCATATGTCAAGCATTTCAAAGATCTCAGAATAGACCTGTAAGACTACATTTGAGTTAGAGGAGAACACTGAGTAAATGCCCTCTTGCTGCTGTTAATTGCTCAATAGTAGAAAGATTTAAAAATGGTAGAGAAAGAAAGATAATCCAGGCTTGCATAGATTTTACTGAGCTTGATAGCTTGAGCAGTGCACGTGTTTTTGTGCTCAGTATTACCTATATGCACGTGCTAGTGTTGTATTGTTTGCCCAAGATCTCCAAACATCAGTAGCTACGTTTGGAGGACCACACTACAGGCCTTACCTCACCACCTTCCCAGGATGGGCAGTTCCCACTTGTTCCCTGAAGCAGCAACTAGTTTCTTCTCTCTTCTCTTTCCATTGATGCATTAGCTGCTGAAAGGGCTTGTGGCAGTCAGACACAAAGAGCTGGGTAGATCCTGCTGGCTCCGTGGAGAGGGATGGACATCTCATCTACCGCAGCTTGGGACAAGATCCAGGTTTCTGTACCAGAGGGGTGAGGAATAAACTCCTTTCCTACCACAGAGACGGGCGCATTTTCAGCTCAGCTGCACATGCTCAAAGCCAGTTTAGAAAGGAGGAGGCTTTCTGCTGTTCGGGCTGTGTTTCCTCCTCAGACATGGTTGCCTGCTTCTGGGGCAAAGGCAATGGACTGGATGGAAGCAAGCTGCCTGCCAGATCTGGCTCCAGGGCTGCCCACTGGACTGCACTAATATACAAACTTGTTGGCTTATTTTAGAAGTAAATGTGCATATTTGGAGTTCACACGTTGCACGCATGTGTGAGAAGCTTTCTTTTCCACCACAGGATATTTGTTGAGCCACTTCTGTAGGCGGTCCCAAGCATGTAGAACATATTAGCCTGGCTAGGGACGTTAGGCACGATATTGCAGTAAAGTTTTAGATCATCCTTCTTGCTCAGAAATAGCTTGTTTTGTGGTTTTGTTTTTGTTTTTTAATCTGTATTTAAAGATTTTCCTTGCTTTCAAAGTTTAATTAACAAGGTCTGCTCCTCTAGGTGTTGTTGCATGGATGAACAGCCCACACCCCTTGCCACGGTAGGTGTTCCAACAGCATATCACGTTAGCCTAAGCTGCATGGTATTCCTTGAGGCTTTATTGAATAGTAAGCAATCCTAAAACTTCATATTTCTCAGCCACCTCTTCTGAAAAGTTAACTCTCCTACTCCTTAATAACTTTCAGACAAATAATAGGATGTTTGATTCAATTTTTCAGTCTATTTGTTAAGCTTTCTGCCTCTCACTTGAAAGCATGGAAATGTCCATTCTGGAGCAGATTTTTTTTTTTTTAAATGGCTTTAACATTTATGAGTTGATGATTCAAGAGCCAATTGATTGACTGAATCCTAATAGGTGGCCTGTCTAATCCCACCTTATCCCTCCCATTTCCTCTCCTTGAGGAATTTATATGGAACAGACCATCTTCAGTGTATTCTCTCACCTGGTGTAGTAGCCAAATGATGTCTCCACTGTAGAGAGATACTGAAACAAAATCAGCTGCTAAATGAGTAAAAACCCTATGGAAGCTCATAGGAGAGAGACCTACTTTAAGGAAAGGATTGACTTTTTATCTAAATGTTTAATGATAAAAATAGCCCTCTCCTAGCTTTGGTGGTGAGGTAGCTAAAGTCTGGAGAAGCAATGTGGCTTGCGAAGATGACAGTGGGTTAACGGCAGCGCAAGAAGTAAAATCAAGTCTCTGACTCACATCCTGGTTATTTGATACTTTGAACCCTATTGTCTCCAGTGACTTCTTGGAGGCCATTGAGGAAGTATTTTGCAGAGCAAGAAATAGCTACCATTTATGCATATTCTTAAGATCATTTCCTTAGGAGTGTTTTCTTATCCTTTCTTACTCTTTAGTCTCATTTATTTTCCACTGGTTCTAATGAGCTTAATCTTTTCCTTTAATCATGTGCTTGACTGCTGTCCTGGCCAGCTAAGGTTTCTGACAACAGATTTTTCTTTTTCTTTTTTTTTTTCTTTTCCTTTTCATTTTTTACCCCAAAAAGACATTGGAGTAAAAGCTGCCTTATTTTTCTTGCTTAGCAAAACTGCAAAGATGATGAGATTGCAGGTTACTCTCTTCTAGATCTATTGGCAAGTGACAATTTGTGTAATGGAAGAGGGTTTCTTCAGGTTTGTAATGAAAGATTTCCTAAGCCTTAAGCTTGATTGAGAACAGAATGTGGTTTTGTCAACGAAAAGGAAAATGTGTATGTGTGTATCCTCTATGTTAGAGTTGTAGCATTAAAAAAAAAGCAAAAAATATCCACCCCCCAGGTGGAGGTTGGTTTTCTGAATCTCCTTTTTTTCCTACAAGAGGAAAATACTTTGATCTTGTGCAGTTCAATTTTTGAAAATTAATGTAGATCTAGTTCTGTAGCCCATAATTACAAAATGCCTTCTTGAGTTCAAGGGGAGGAAAGCACTGGTTCAGTCTCTCTGAAATAGCAAAACTAATGCTCTGTTTTTACTTGGCTCCGTGACAGAGTTCAGATTCTTATCTGTGATCTATATGAGTAGAATTGACTCTATTCTGTGGTTCCTCAGGTTTATGGTATGAGTAAAAATAACTTTTCATGTGTCAAGTTCTACTGGTATAACTATTAGTATCCCAGATAATTCAGATTATCCAGAATGAGATTACCCAGATTATCCAGGTAATGAGATGTTGAAAAGGTTACTTCTATGTAAAATGCATCTATTTACACCCTCCTTGGCTCTGTAACAATGAAAGTTATCTTGTCTCTGTGAGGTTATTCATATTTACCCTGTGATGAAAACAGGTTTAAGACAGCCACTAAAGTTTTCTTGGCAAATAAGCGTTTCATATAAAGGTATGAAAAATATGCTTCATTGCTATCTGAGTACTTAGTGTTCCTTGTGTTTATTTTATTTTTTTTCTGATTTTTATTTCTTTTAATAAAGTGGAAAAAATTAAATGCTCCAAGAAAAGCTGTCATTGTAAACAGAGGGAGTTTATAACACTGCTAGATTAGTCTGGGAGGCTCATGAACTTGCTTTTATATAAACTTGTCCTGCAGTTTGTGGCTGTACAAGGGTTAGCAATGTTTGCATAGCGCAGTAGATAAAGCACTGATTTGTTTTGCTGGATTGGAATTATGGGTTCAGCAAGGTGTTTAAGCCTCTTTGGGAAAGTTTGGGATCTAAACACAAATGGTGAGACTAGCTCTCTTATTTTGAAATGTAATATGCTGGTGGCTACTTCGAGTTTTAGTTCTATTTCTGTCCATGCCTATCGCTTGTTTTCGGAAATTTTCAAAGAGGCCGAAGGGAATCTTTTGTATATAAAATGAATGCTTTCAAGTGACTTTTATCTTGTGTGGAGGAGAACCTAGACTTCTACTTTCTCAAGCACTGAAGGGAACTTGCAAAGCTCTGACATTTGTCCAGTGGCAAAGAATTATTTAATCTGATAAATGATTAATACAGTCACAAAAAGGAAAAAGAGCTTTTGCTATTCACAAAGCTTCAAGAAAGGAAATTAAACAGCCGCAGGGAAGACACCCAATTAAAACTATCTGCCAGCTGTTCCTTTTTTCTAATTTAAAAATAACTGCATTTAAAATATAACAAGAAGCAATTCTAGGTCTCAGCACATACAGTCCAACTGACTATTGGCCATCAGATTTTAGTATCTTGTATAACAGTGGATGGGAACTGCTTAACAGCTCCTTAGTCGGCCAGTATCTTGTTCTCACTTATTTCTATAGTTGTCTTGTACTCTGCATATTTTATTATGGGTCTCTGTGCAAATGGCTTCCCCTGGTCTGAGAGAGACAAAACACTGAGACTAGGTGCATTCCCAAACAGCAGAATGAGGAATCAAGAAGTTTCTCTCTTTCAGATTGCTATTTAGATCAAAACTCTTTCTTGTTTGAGACTTTTTTGTAGTGTAAATTGGGAAATGGAGAATGCAAGTGCCAAACTTTGTAGTTTTGAAGTTCCATTTTTGGAACAGTAAAATTACTTGTTTGATCAGAAATCCAGAGGAGGGAGAAAGTACAAACAGAATTTCACAGGATGTAGAAAAATTATCTTAAAATGTATCTAAGGATTTACCATGTAATTCTGTATACATGTGTACTCATATATAAATAAGTATTTGCACTTTTTTATTAGCTCACAAGTAATTTTAAATGTTCCAGTGATAAGCAGTATATAAAGAAGCTCCTTGGAGCCTTCTCAGCATGTTGTTGCAGTAAGAGCTATTCAATGCCAGCAAAAGATGTACAGTGCCTACACCCACAAAAAATATTTGTGCTCTGGCCAAGTAGTTAATCACGAATAATTATGTGAACAATCTTTAGTTAATGCATAAGCTTGTTATCCTTATTCATATTTTCATCTCCTGGTGGTCCTTCAGCACTGTTTATTGCAACCTGTTTTAGGAGAACTGGAGAAAGGAAGGACATAATAATTCTATGGTCAATGTCTCAGCTGGCAGCGTATGGCCTCATCCATAAAGGAAAAAGCCATAGAGATGTTCGAGATCAGTGAAAACATGGTTTGAGCTTGCAGTGCTGGTGACATCAAGGCATGCTTTCACTGTACCCCAAACTATACTACGATCTTGGCAAAAGCAGGACTGTGCTGCTATTGGGATGTAGTTGAATTAGAGCTGCTTGTGATGGTGTAAGAGGTGTATTATGTTGGCTCCCTAAACCTGTGATTAGGCATCAAAGGCATCTTTAGTTGTGTATGGATTCAAAGAAATTCCCAGTGAAGTTTTCAGGAGTTTATAAATCATCACCAGATAATACTTCCACTGAACTTATAGTGGTCTTAGTAGTCATTTCATAACGAGATATTATTCACCTTTGGTTTGTGTATTAGTCAACTAGTTGCGTACCAATAGCAAGTGTTGGTCTTTCCTTCTTTACAGGAGCCACATTAAATAGCATAGAGAACAATGTAAACATAACCAACTTGTTGTCTATCATTAATAAATTTACCCTGTTCATCTGGTTTCCATATCATGTCATGTAGGCTTGTTTCAGTGTCTTTTTGCCCATTTGTTGAGGCGTGACAGTAGTATAACTATAACACCTTGCAGATATACCTACCTGTAGTCTCAAAAACACTTTACAGACACCAATTTTCTCACATCTCCGATCCTACCTTATTGAAAAGAACCAAATAGAATGTACCCCCTTAAATAGATGTGACTTGTGAAATTTAAAAAAAAAAAAAAAAGGAAAAAAAAATTATGTGAGGAATAAGGCCAGTGAAAATGAACCTACCTCTGTAAGCACAATACAATACAAAGGAGAGATACCTGAGCAAGCATCACCCTGCAGGGAACCTGGATTGAGCCCTAGATTACCCAAGCTCATTGGTTTTTAGTGTATCACTAGCTTGTTTAGGGGTAACACTGATATTGTTGCAACACACTGTGTGTATATGGGATAAAGATACCCCAAGGATCTGTCCTGCTAGAGCTCTGCTTCAACCATAAGGCTGAACTTTCCCCCTGTATTTATGTCACTTACTCTAATCAGTTCATTTTTTGATACGTCTCCTACTTTCATCTTACTTTGTATCAGTCAGTGTGGGGGAAAAGGTGTGTATTTCAGTGCAGGGAGATCAGGTATCTTCCTCTTGGTCTGGCACAGCAGAAACAGGTAAGGCTTTGGCTTGCCACAGTTTGCCTTCTTCCCTGTCACTTTTCCTTCCACTACAAAAATGCCATCTTTTTCTTATTGTCCGACTTGCTTCAGAACTAACAATCTGTCTCCGTATTTATAGAAATCTCCTTTAGCTGAATTACCGTACTTTCATAGGCTTAAAACTATTATATGAACCCTTTTTAGATATCTGCTGTTCTCAGATATCACTGTTATGCTTCTGTGACGTGCACAAGACGTGGGCAGCTCTCCCAGCCTCCTGCAGGACTCTGAGGCTGACATTGAGCGTCAGTCAAGGGAAAACAGGAAGGGAGTAGGACAGGGGAGTAGGACAGGGCAGCCCCAGAGATCCTTGGAAAGCCTGCTCTTCTTAAGGTATGTAGGAATAACCCAAGAAAAAATAATTTTACACCAAGGTCAAAGCGTGAAGATTTCTATTTGCCTCTAGGCTTGTTAGGAGTAGCCTGGACCTTGGGGAGCATCACTAGGACAAAACTAAGCTTGATGAATTGGCGGCAAAATTGTAGATGAAGTACAAGATGAAATACCTTTACATTTGACAGCTAGGTTTAAACCTAGCTCTGTCCACTCAAGAAAGAGAGTGGGCACACTGGACAGCTAGTGACAAGCATCTTTTGCTTGGTTAAACAGCCTGTTTTATTGTGACTTAGTCAGTTTACCCACCTTATTGCTACCAACCAGCTCCAACTGCTGTGGTGAGGTCACAGCTCAGAAACGACCAGTTTTGCAGGAAACTCTGCAGATGCACCAAGAGTCGGGGCTGGCTGCAAGCAGGAACCATGTAATCCAGCTGAAACACTGGTGCTTGAGAGGATTTCTCTACTGTGGAGGGAGTTTCCTGTTGGTCATCCCTCCTGCCTTTTGCTAGTTGTGTCAAGCTGACTATTTGTGTGTCCTCTCTGAAGGGTGGCATCGCTTAAGGAGGTAGGAACAGATTGAGTGACTGCATTTTTAGCACACTTTATTTTCCAAACTAAAAATTAGTTATGTTTTAAAAGACAGTATTAATAACTCTAAATGGTGAAGAATAATATTAGCTATGACATTAACCAGGCACACTTGTCTCTTACCACTTCTGTAGCAAATTGCAAATGCCTGTGGAATTGTCTCCTATTACTCCAGAGGCAATAGTACTTCACTCCCCAATGACCTTTGAGACCTCTGACCCTCTCTGACTTTGACCTGGGTCTGTAACAGATCCTGAGACTGTCTTTTGTAATTTCATTAATTATAATTTAGAAAATGATATTTTAACAGAATAACTTTTTTTTAACTATTTAATACCATCCTGGTGTCTAATAAACATTGTTACTCATCACCTTTTATTTTCTTTTCTGAATATTCCCAATGCTTTTGTACCCCTCTTACAGTTAGGACCTTGAAATTTTTTACCCCTATAATCGCCAAACTTACATCCTACACTTACAATTGAAGTTCTTAAATAAAATATGATAGAATTAGCAATGTAATGTACATCCTGCACACCATCCTGATGGATCCCAGCCGATGCCCTGGTCATACTAGTCAGTTCTGTTGCTAACTGTATTGCCTACCTGACTGCATTTCACGTTAATATTAAACAGTCTCTTTCCCTTTTTCAAAGGGATGTAACTTCTGCCTACTCTGTATTGCCACATTCTCACTTAATTGAGTCTCCCTTCTCTAGGTGATAAAAGATTAATTTATCTTGGTGCTTTTTTTTCTTTTCTTTTCTACTTCTATCTTCTCAGCTCAAACTTCACACACAGTCTTATAATACCAAAACCGAAACCCGGTTTTGACTAACCTGAAGATTGGTGTGTGGGTCTGATCTATAAATAGTTTTGTTCGAACAAGATGTATGTAATTGTCCCATTTAGAAAAAATTGCCAATAGTAGAACAAATGAAAACTGTTGTCTTATGTAACATTTGTGTCAATGCCCTAGAATTGGGATTCATATAAATAAGTTAAATGATGGTGCTGAACCATCCTGAAAAAAAGAAAGCAACTACTATGGAGAAAATTGAAGAGGCAGGGAGAAAAAATTGCTCCAGTCACTGTGCGAATAGCTAATAACTTGTCTACTGGCTTCTCAGTGCAGAAGAAGATTTTCCGTAGATTAAGATTACTGTTGGAAAGAGTGAATATTCAAGTTTCTGCATTTTTTTCAAAGTTGGATGTCACTTTGTATAATAGAACTTTTGTGACAGGCAGTATTTCTTAATAACATGTTTTTAGGTATCCACAATGAAACTGATACCTCTCCAGGTACTATGTAATTTGAAGTTTTGTAATAAAAGCGATGTATTTTAGAACTAAATCCAGTAATCTAAACAGTGCAAGGGTATCTTTCTTTTTTAAATTCACAACTATGTCTAGTACCAACTTGTTTTTATCTCTCATGAGCATTTAAATGCTATGTTCCCATTTCCCCAAACACTACATTTTCTTTTTAAGAGCTATTTAGCACTAGCCTGCCTTTAAGCATAAGATAATACAATATTAAGTTGTTCTCTCTGGTTATCTAAGGCTATCTTTCTTAAAAGAACTGGGTTCCATGGTGCAGTTAGGGGGTGTTGTAGCCATCTGAGGACATAAAATGATGTATCAGAAAGGTGGAGTGGGTTGCCTGGGTCAGGCCACATGTCAGTGGAAGTCGTTTCCTCCTGGATGGGCTGTTTGAATGCACCTAATCCACCACGTGGAAGCTGCAAATGCAAATCCAGCTCTAGCCTTAAAGACGTTAAATTGAGAATTAATATCAGGGAAGAAAGGCTGTACGGGGATTTTCTTCATTCATGTGAAATAAATCCTCCCTGCAGTGGCTGATCCAGCTTGATACCCTTAGCAGAAGGGCTGCTGAACAAGCACGCTTGCTGCTAAGATGTTTCTAAAGCTGTTTAATTTTATCACCGTGCCTGTGGAATTAGAGGCCAGGAGACAACTGTCAACTGCCGCTTGTCTGAGCGCGAGCTTCGTCAAGAATTATGTTCCACCGCAGCCTGCCTGAGCTCACTGTAAAGACACATCAGCTTACAGGTGAAAGGGAATTTAGCTTAAAGTGCGTGCGTGCAATAGTGTGGGGTTTGGGGATTATTTTTTTTTGGTAATTCTTCTCGACTGGGAAGGGAAGAAGGGCTGCTTCCTGATGGCATCAGGGCATTGACAAGCCATCACCAGCAGGAACAGTAGTTACCACGTTTGCAACGCTTTTCAGCATTGAAGTGCTTTACACACATCAGTTAATGTTATTCACCTCTCTTGGTTCAGCAACCATTAATTTTCCTCTCCTTGCGAAAGGGGAACAGTTGCCTGATGTGACTGACAGTTTATGCAGAGCTAGAATTATCCGTACAAAGAAGGAGCGATGGGTTGGGGTTACTTAACTAAACCTCTCCAATTGCAGTGGCCCGCGTGGGCTGGCAGTGCCAGGGCTGCTCTCTGGCAACTGCAGCTAGACCTGATGGTGGCGCAGGCAGAGGTTTTTTTGGCAGTGGTTTCCGAAGAGAGATTTTAATGCTTTGCCTGGCTTGCAGAGTTCAAATAGAAATGGTCGCTTTTTTTTTTTTCTTTTTTTTCCCCTTTCACAATTAGCGACAGCAATTATATTTCAGGTGAACTTCAAATTACATAGTACCTGGAGAGGTATCAGTTTCATTGTGGATACCTAAAAACATGTTATTAAGAAATACTGCCTGTCACAAAAATTATATACAGGCCGGCCACATATCTTTATATACTGAGTTCAACTCTGGGTATGAACTTATTTTGGACGCGGGGCTCCTGAAGATAATTGTGGGCTTTAACAGAATTTAACTGCTGTCTGGAGACCAAGCGTGTGTCCACCAGTCCGTACGAGCAGTGGAAGGGGAGACTGCATGAAAGTGGAAATGTCTGATGCTCTTTGTTAGTAAGTCTTGCAAAATTCAGGAGCATGAGAACATTTCCATGGCGTGCTGTTCTGGTTTTTGTTGTTTAAACTATCGAATACATCCGAGTGCATTATAGTAATCCTGCTAACAAATGTGGGAAGTTCATAATCAAATGAGTTTTTTGTGTTAATTTGTATGAGTAGATATCTGGTTCTTTTCTTGGGTTTGGGGTTGTTTGTTGGGTTGTTTTGTTTGGGTTTTTTTAAGTGTAAGCTGAATTTATGTCCAGCTATACTATTGGACCATCTCTTACCATTCAAACCAGTGAATTTTTAGAGTAATTTCTTTCAGTTCACTTACAGTAATTTCACTCTGTCCCTTTCTTTCATTTTTCCCCTGTGGATCTTATCCATAAAGGTACCTGCAGGAAAAATTATCAACAGTGTGGCTAAAATGTTTCTTGGCAGCATTCTTCCCCCTGCCAGTTTTGCAAGAGGCAGTATTTTCCTACCATGTCATGAAAATTCAGGTCACCTGATTGATTACATCTCTTAAAGAACTTGAATTCTGCTTGGTCAGCATGAGGAAGGGAAGATGGTATGGCAGAGCATTTACTTGTGCGTGTTCAAAGCTCCAAGCAGAAACAGAAGTTAACTTGATTTGACACAATTCTTTGGTCTAGTGAAAGTTTCCCTGGCTGAAGGTTTGGCTTGGCGCAAAGATGGGGCTTGACTTTTGACTTTTATGGGGCCAGAAAGGAGAGACGGAAATTCTTACAGGGTAAGGAAATATGTGTAGCAGCTATGTAACCATGCAAAATCGATTTTGCTCTCAATATTTATTACATAATTGGAAAGGTGTCTGCCTGAGAGACTCTGGCTCCCATGTGGGTAAACTGAAACAATGAAGACTAATCAGTTCATTCCAATAAGAAAATCAAGGTGGAATATATTTCCTGATATAGTAATAATTATTTGATATTTCACACTTTATTTTCCCTTCACTTAAATTTATCACTTATTTCCATTCATTAAAAAGACTAGATATCTATCTGAACTATGTAACTCACCGAGCAGGCTTACGAACCTCATTTTGCAATGAGAAAATTTAGGTTCTTGGGAATAGTCAATGGCTAGCCAAAATCACAGTGACAACCCTGGTCACCCAAATGGCAATACTGTTGTTTTCCCACTTCACTTCCTTCTCAGCCTCCTTAAAGCTGCTCAATAGTGTCCTGAAAAGCAAGCAGATGTGAGTGGAGTTCACTCTTTCAACAGTATGCTGAACCCGAGAGTTTATTTGCTTTTTAAAACTTTTGCACTTAAACCTACTCATCAGAAGGCTTTTCATCAAAAGGCAAAACGTCCTGCATTCCACCACATCTCTTTCTGTTCTGATAATAGTTTATAAAATTGTGTGCTTCTTTACTCTGTTAATAGCAGTACACTTAAATGAATTTCTTAGTGCTTTATCACAGAGCATCTCAGAATAAAGCCAGTAAATAGTGTGCCGATAAATTAGCCATGATGCCCATTAGTTTCAAACCTTTTATTGCGAGGAGTCCCTTGAAATTCAGGGAGGGAGGGAGGAACTTTCTCCTTTCTGCTAGATGTTTTGTTTTCCAACAAGATTTAACTGTGCTAGGCTGAGGTTTCTCTTCCCTGTGGCCTCTGAAGTCTGAGGCAAGACTTGCCTGACTACGACTTGATGTCCCCTGTCCCCCCTCCATCAGAACATCTGCTGACTGATGTTGCTTGCTCTGGCTTGTTTCCAATCTCCTTTAGCATCCCTCCTTCTCCTGGGAGCTGTCAGTCTGTGCCTGGCATCTGCCCCCTTTTGATTTCTGGAGTGGCAAAGCGAAATACAATATACGTGTGTGTGTGTAATTTTTTTTATTATTATTTTTTTAATTATGATTTTATCAGTGTCTGCCTTTTGTTAATAAATGGTCCTTACTGAGTTGTAAAGGCGTTGCAGCCTTGAAATCATACAGTCCCCTTCTCCTAAGAAAGGGAATGTTTGCTTTACAGGTCCTAATACTGTTCAGTAAAATTCACTCTATTACGCAGCAATTGTACTTCTGGGCAGGAGTGATTTTTCTCACTCTAGGAAGCGTGCCATTGCTTTCAGCAGTTCTTCTTTATCGCTCTACCTGGCTGTGGTTCCTCTGTGAGCTAGGTGGGAATCTTAGCTTCCAACCGCAAACCAGAAGTGGTACTAATAAGCTAATGCTTCTTAGGACAGCATTCTGGCTTTGCCAAAAAAATAACCTTGTGGTCAGTCCAGATTTTGGTTAGACAGAAAAAGCCTAGCAGAGAGGCCTCCTGTTTCTTTTCATTACTACTTTGAACTCTTTAACTGTTTTTTCACCTTTCAACCATAACGCGTTGCTTCCTCTCACAATGCTTGAGCCTTGTCTTTCTGTTATACTCATGCTTTCTTGACCTTTCATCATTTCGAGGTTTTTCATACCACAGTGACTTAGTTGCTTGCTGGCTGGCATGTCTTCTTTACGCTGCCTGTTTGCAAAATTGAAGACTGACTTTGCTCTAGCACAGCTGCTTTCCAAAGCCAGATTCTTTCACTGCTGTGTTCCTCTCCTCCTGCCTCAATCTTGTCCTGAAGACTTTCTAGTGCCGAGAAGTCCCATCATTTTGTAGATATGCTGAAGACATCAGCGTGTCAATGGATAAATGCTTGTTGCATCTGCCTTACAAATGCTCTTTGTGGTTCTGGTTGGCCTGTATCAGAAGAAATATAGTACAATGGAAATGGCACAGGAGGGGTGGGGATAATCAGAGGTATGGAAATGATTCTGTAGAAACAACTACTGAAGCTAGGAGTCTTCAGCCTGCAAAAGATACAGCTGGGGGGAGGTATGATACATATATGTATATATATAAAAGCAGAATTGGGGTGGAAAGGAGGAATAGCTGTCCTGCACGCCTTCCAGTGCAAGAGGTAGGGGGAGTGGAGTGAAGTTCAAGTGGTGCAGGTTTAAAGCGAGCAAAGGGAGATGGTTCTTCGCACATTGTGCTGTTAAGCTGTGAAATTCCTCAACACAGGATGTTGATGCTAAAAATGTAAGTGTTTTCAAGGGAAGACTGGAGATGTTCATGAACAAGAAATCTATCAAAGGCTATAAACCACAAAAAAACTTCCTTTTGGATCAAGTAGTCCTAGAGCCTCTATGTATTCAAGGCTGGAAGAATACTCTGGGAAAGGATCGTTTCTTGCTTCCTCTATTCTTGAGCTGTCCTGTAGACCTCTATTTTTAACTACTGTCAGAGCAGGATACTAGGTGAGATTGCTCTTTGTTCTGACCTGGCATAATCATTTTTATGTTCTTAGGCGTCCCTGCAGTGACCCTCAGGAATTATAAACAAGAGAAAATAAGCGTGGCATCTTTCTGCAGGATCATGGCAAATGCACAGCCAGTGTAGTTAAGTTTGTAGTATTATAAAGCAGAGGCTGTTTCAGTATTTCAAACAAAAGTCTGCTGGGTCAAATGCTGTCCTGATAGACAGGAGCTACCAGGTTGAAATCCTTCAGACTGACACGGGAAGTGAGCCCAAATCTCTCAATGTTCTTCCCACTTCTGTACTATGTGAAAGGTGGGCAGCACTACCCCCTTTTTTTTTTTATTTTTAAACGGGTCAAATACTACACTATTTGGGTAGCTTGTTCAGCAAGAACCTGTCAGATGGGAGACATTGGTGGGAAGATGCTTATAATCAAGATTTAGGTCAGTAACAGTGGAGAACCACCGTATGCCTGGGTGGGCAGTTGTAACACACCAGAATGTTAACGTTCAAAAACAAATATAAGGTCTTATATAGTTTAGATGGCAGCTGAATCTATTCACACTTTTTATTTTCTTCATATCTATTTACATACTTAGTCCCTGATGATACTTAACTTTCAGCATTTAGTTTTGTTATCTAGCTGTTAATTTCTCCTAGCCCCATTTAACCTGTACTCTCAAACATGTATCATACAATTGTTTTAGCATAATAGCAGTTTTGCAATGCTTTGAAATCTGATGGAAATGCTAGAAGTTTTCTACTTATGTTCAGACCATAATTTTCCGATTACTTTTATATGTTGTGATGTTACTGTTGAATATCAACCATTGTCCTGCAAGCCTGGGATCAATATGAACTAAATATGAAGAAAAAAAGGAAGAAGTAGTTGCCCCATAAGATAATTCTGAACCATTGAGTATTAAAAATACTTTGTTGTAGATGGAATCCGCTTAAAATCAATTTCTGCTGATGGAAATAATGTTAGCATACTACTTCTCATTTTACAGTGTTCCTTATGACAGGTTAGAGAAACCATTAGAGTTGTCTCAAATTATTATTTTATTGCCAGCTATTCTACTGTTCATTAATAATCTGGAACTTCCTGCCATGAAGAAATACTTTAATTTTAGAATGTCTCAAAGGAGTGAAATTTGAAGCAATTCTTTTACAGGAGTTGGCTTCCTACATGGCAGTTGACAAATGAAACTGTAGGATAATTATTTTTTTAATATATATATATATATAAGTTAAAGCCATTCATAAGTATCTTGGGAGATTATTCTCATTTAGGGCATTTAATTTCTTCAGTCAAATTCAGAGTACTCTTTAAAAATGATAACTTGCTCCATAAGCCAGCTGATGTTTTAAATAGCATATGCATTTATGCACTTTATATGCATATGCTCTTCTGTGCCTTAGCATTTTAAAACTGCAGGCACAGAATAGGATTGCAAAGGTCATTTATGTATAATCTTGTCATAATATACCTTGCAACAGGATGTCAGTCTGGAATCCTGCCTCCACAATTTCAGCTGGCACAGTTATAAGGAGTCATTTGCCTGTCACCCTGTTGTAGGTGCTAAATTGCAGCATGATTGTGATTGCTTCCACTTAAGCCTTGATAATGGGAAATGAGCTCTGCCTCAAAAAAACCCCAAACAAACAAACAAAAACAAGCAAACAGACAAAAAATCTGACTTTTGTTATCATCTAAATGGCTTAAGAAGCTTGTGTCTCAACTAGGATTAAAACCAAGCCTTCTTGAATCCCTTTTTTCTCCCTCCTTTCCTCTCTGAGATCTGGAAAGCTACTTGGTTTTGCAGAATCTCCGTTGTTGCACTGATACTGCCCTTTGTGGCTAATAAGCAGGAATATAGACTGGTCTGCAGTTTCTGGAGTCAGCTACTTTCCAACAGCAATCAGTATGTTTTTAAACAGATGAAGAGGGAGTTTTATTAAGATGGAAAATACATTGACTTAAAACATAGTCTGAATTTATCAGTTGACAGGGTAAAAATTGCTTCTTTTGATGCTAATGACAAAGCTTATGTTGTTTTAAGTGGAGCCTTCAACAGAGATGGTTTGTGGGTTTTTTGGTGGTGTGTGGGGTTTTTTTGTTTCTTTTAAATGAAGCTGATCAGAAGACAGCTATTCTGTCCAATGGCTGTTGCAAGGCTTAGGAATTTTACTTTTTTTCTGCAATGAAAAATCCATTTGAAGTGTACCGCTGCCAGTTTTGAAAATGTCAGTCACTGTCCCTTCTTCCAGAAAATGTAGTTGAAGAAATTGAACTATCCAGGTTTAATGAACCTGATCTTCACTACGTGATCCAATGGAATAACCATTTTGCCTAAAGTTTCTGATGGTCTCTAGTCTATAATTCTAACATACTTTCATATGAAGAAAAGGAAATAATTATTATGCATTAGAAGTAATGGAAAGGTTTGCAGTTCTGCTACCCAACTTTAGTATGACACTGCTATGGTGGGTGCTTTTTTCTTCATTACAATGTGTATTTCGTTAAATAACTCATTGACTTCAATCACTGTAATACATTGCTGATGGTACTGGGAAGTCTAATGTAGTCTTTTTCTTTTTTTTTTTTAAAGCATTCCTAAGATGGGTGCATAATTACTCTTGAAAATAAAGCTATGCATCTATAGAAAAGATGCAACGACACAGCTGTAGTTTCATACTAAAATCTTGAAGATCTGGAATTGCACTAAAATGAAAAATAGTTAAGAATCTGTTACACAGAATTCTAGTCATTTAGATTGTTTTTTTAAGATTGCTATCAATAAATCTGTTCCAGTCTTACTAAAGCTGGGAGCACAAATGTTTACCATGTAAGTAGGGGATTTTTATTCTTGTTACTCAATGAATATGTGTGAAGCTGAACTATGGTGTTGATGAATCTTGAATTCCTTTATTTCTGCAGTACTATCCAAAATAGATGTATCTTTAATCGCTGGAATCTAGCCTAAAAGCGTCACTGCAAATTGTAGTTTAGGTATTTTGAAATGTTAGTTGCAGGTGTCATTCTGAAAATAATCGACCTCTTTTCTACTGCTCTCTTACACCAGAATTTACTGGCATCTTCCTTTCTTTCTGCCTTGTGTTGTTCAAATAAAAGCTAGCAGAGGAGAAGATAAAATAAAAATTAATATGTGCATGTGTTTTGCTTAGCAAAAGATCTCTGAGTTCAAAGCCAAATCATTTTAGTTGGAAAACACAGAAATCCATGCATTGTCTCCTTATATTTGAACTAATTCCAAATAGTACATTTGCGAAATGCCTATAACTTATTATCTGAGTCCAAGTTCAAAACCAAACCAAGATGTGCCAGAAGAAATCAGCTAGCATGTTGGTAAGAGTAGCAAACATACAACATACCTACTCAACTAGCCAGCTCTTGATTTATCATTCCATCAGAAATTTCTCCAAGAGTATTAGTGCAGATAGCCATACAACAGGAGTGGATTTATTTTGGACACTTACAGTCAAAGTTTATAGCAAACTGTTTCATATTTATTCCATGCCTTTATTCCATATTGATGATAACAGTTAGAAGATAAAAGAGGAGTTGAGGTTTCACTGGAGGAAATAGTTGCATACTCATACATATTCTATCCATTCTTTATATATTTCTAAGGACCTTTTTTCACCCACACAATTCTTGTATGCTACTCATGGAGAAAGTTGCTGGGAGATCTTAAGTTTTTCAAGTCTGAACAGAACAATAAATCCATGCTCACGTCTGGATATTATGTGGGACTGGGAAGTGAAATCTGGTAATAATAAACAATAATACTAGAACAAATGCTAGGATTTTAAATTTCTCTAATTTTGAAAACTTAGAAATGCTACAGTTTTCCACCTATCCCAGTGTTTAAAAACAGTATTGTATGTCCCTGGGAGTTGAAGTCCTTCGCAAAGCTGGGAAAATACATCCTTCTCAAGAGGCTGGAAGGAAGCTGTCAAGTGGTGTGGTGTAAGTGCGTTTCCAGTGCTGAGATTTTGTGTGGAACCTCTCCACAGGTTGCTCCTGCCCTGCCTGAGAGCTGTGTCAGAGCAGCTATTTTCAGCCTCTTGTTTGACAAGAGGGAGGAAAAATCTGAGACACAGGACTAGGAAGAGTAAATGAGCAGTTCTGTGCAGCGTTTATTATAATTACAGAAAAAAAAAGGGGTGGGGTGGGGGAGAACAATGACTTTTATCCCTGCCTACTTTAACTTTTTATCTGTGAAATATAAAATACCAAGTGACAGGGAAACATCAGAAAATATGAATTACAAAGTAACTCAAGAAGAACAAAGCATTTCTATACTTTAGAAATAGCCCCAAGCATGAAGTCTGTCTATATAAATAAATCAGTGGTATTTTTCTTAAACCTAAATTTTAAAACAGGATGGTGGGGAATCCTGCCAAAATTTTCCATTTACGTTGCCTGAAGTTAGGTATTTAAAACCCATATCTAGTGGGCTGCTTTCTGGAGGTTTTGGGCTGTGAAACTCTCACCAGACTGGTCAAATGTACAATTTCAGCATTCAGTGCCATCCAAAATTTACTTTACTCAGAACTTGATTTGAAGAAACACCAGAATGTAGCTTGCAGATGCCAGTTACTGAGTAGGAAAAATAGTTTAAGGACCTAGACAGTATTTAGAAATGACTGGCTCTGTTTCTCCTACATCTGTTTTAATTATTATGAGAGGACCTCGAGAAACAATGATTGAATGCATGTTCCCCCTGAAACTTAAGTATACTTAAACATTTTTCCAAATAGATTAAAATGATTAAAAAACAATGAGATGCCAAATAAAGCAGGTATGACTATACAGACGTTGCTTAGTCATAGATTTACCTGGAAAGGTACCCAAATTCTTCATTTTGCTTCCTTTTTCATTCCCCTGTACAATTTTATGGAAAATTTCCTATATTAATCAGAGCTCAGTAAAATAAAATACTTCATCAAAAGACACACTTTTCTTCATTTCTTTAGTGAGTTATGTTTTCACTTAAACAATTCTAACCTTGGTTAAGGCTTACAGATGCAAAGTATCTGAGAATAATTTCACTACTGGAGCAGCAATGGCTGTGTTTTAAACTAGTTCTGAATAACGCTGCTTTCACTAACTGTTCCCGTCAACTTTCAGTTCCTCAGGGAAAGGATTTACACCAAGTTGCAGTGCAGAGCCCACAGGCATTGTATCAATTTGTAACGCTCCCACCTGAAGTGGATACAGAGACAAAGCCTTAAAACTGAAGAGAATTCAGATTCTGCACTTGTCTGCATAATTAATTTTACATTCATATATGCCTAATCTCATGAGTGCAACGTGTGGTCTTCCAAACCTTGGCCCTGCCTCCTGTATCGCTTGCGTATCTTCTGTACGTGTCCACGTGCTTGTGGCCAGAGGGGTTGGATTTGTTTGCACAGTCCTCGTAGAACCTGGCCCGGAAAAGCATGAGGTTGGAGAAGAGGCTTCTGCTTTCTCTTTCAAAATGTGTGATATCTACTATTTTATTATTTGTTTACACTTAGTGTTATGTTGAGTTCTGTGGTCTCAAACCAGGGCTTTTTTGTACTTGCTTCTGGGTAGGTACAGAGCAATGCAATGAGCGTAGCTGTCTTCTGCAAAAGCTCTGTTTCCATTTACCCCTGAGTTTAGTTCCAGGTTGTTCTTCGCCACTTAAGCTTAGCAGCTGAGGGGCACTCCAAAACTGCAAGGAAATTGTTTACAGAGAGGTGATCCAGTGATTCAACTAACTCACTTTTACATAAGCTAATACAACTTCGCTGAGACTTTGGACTCCCATTTAAAAAAAAAAACAAAACCAAAACAGAAGAAAAACAAAACCAAATGAAAAATGCTATTTTGACATACTGGATCCCTTTGGGATTTTGATATCCAAGGCAGCAGAGTCATGGAATTGCTACCTCGAGGTGAGAGGGAAACAAATTTATCTGGAATGTATCCAAGTGTAAAGAGAAACATCTCTGGTTTGCATTGATACTTTGTTTGATAAACGATCTGCCTTATCTCCCCATTCTTCTATTAGCAGAAAATCATTATCTCATGCAAATGTGTTCTTCCGCTGACATTATGGCTTACGTAAGCTGGAGTTTGTTTCAGATGGCTCTGGCATTTACTGCCTTTTTACAGAAGCGGAAGAACTCTATTAAAACCAGTTGTTTTGCTGAGATGCACTTGAAGGCCTAGCCCCTGAAAAGAGATTGTGACTTAAACTATTCCTGAAGCATTTGGTCTAGATTTTTTTCCTCTTACTACTTAAGGAATCCTTCGTATTTCAAATGGGGTAACTGTTAGGCTTGCTTCAGACCAGAGGTCAACGTCATCCAGTGTCCTGCCTGGCAATGGTTGTAATCACATGCTTCATGAAGCTTCTGTAGAGTTGTCCTTCCTTAACGTGTGAATGGCCTGAAAAGGGACAAATCTCTGAAGAGGGATAATCATATATCTGTTATCTTAAACTGGACTTTTTACTGAGAAAATGTATTTTTTTTTCAGACTGAAGGAAATGGGAGAATCTTACTAGAAGTATTGGTCTCAGTGTGACATTTAGTAAGGGACTGTCTCAATATTAATCAGATGTTCTGGACAGAGTTCATTTCCTGCATTATTGCAATGATACAAGCATTGGATACTAGTGGTTTTCTTCGTGTTGTGTCACAGTTTAGGTCATGCTCATTGACTTTCCTTTAAACCAATTACAAGTTAATCATATGTACTGAAGAATTTCCCAAGTCTGTATTGTAATGTCAGCCTGCTCTGCTAGGGTTATTACTCATTTCGGAGTCTCAACATGAAATAATTTTGTAATATTCCTATTTGCAAGAAGGACACGAAATTTGTTTTCTATTTTCTACATAGACTACTTTACATTTACTCGTGTATAATTTTGTTTGGCAAAGTGGGAGTTCTTTCCATGTAACAGCAAGAAATGCATTTGTTCAAGAAATGAGCATTGTTGGTTCTCATCTGCAGATAGGATGTGAAGAAGCAGCATGCTTTACTAGTTGGAGGTAAGATAGTTTTAGCATCATAGAACCCAAAGCAGAGATTTTCTCGCCCTATATAAGACAAATACAAGGCGAAATTCCAGCCATTCTTGCTTTTAGGGAAAACGGTGGTACGTTAGCAAAGCCTTAAATAATAACTATCAAAAAAAGCAATATAAATAGGTAAGACCTGATTTTAACATACACCCATGGAGACAAACATTCTTCTCAGCCTTGCCAGCTGCACATATGCTTAGGTTGTCTGAGCACAAAGGAACTGGGTGTGCAGTAAAACTAACAAAAATTAATTCTACTTGATCACGCCATGTTGATTCCAGAGCAGCCAAAGCCTTGAAAGGTGGTCTTTATTAACGCTGGAAGTTTCTGTGAGGGCTCTTATGCATTTTTCCCCAACTGTGGGTTGTCTTTGAAAGACTGAGGAGAAGCTGAGTGATAGTTTACCATTTGAAGAGGGGGAGGAAAAACTACTTGCCATTTGCATGAGGGGGGAAATAAGGGAGGTGGGGCTGTGTTTTCTGACCCTAACGCTTAGTGTTGCTATAAATTACAGGTCAGATTAGAACATTCAAAACAAAACAAAACACAAACAAAAATTAAACACCCTTCCCCCAAAAAAAGCGCAAATAAAAAAAATGGCCCAGTCATACATGGAGAAATGGTTTAAACCACTCTTGTTGCTTTTCTTTACTGCATTTTAGTCTTCATGTCAGTGTTTAAGCCCCTAGTGTGTTTACGGGTAGAGTTTTAGACCTTGGGCTCTGCCACCTGTGAATGCAGATCCAGCAGTCCAGGCCAGTGTCCCAGTGCTCCTTCCTATCCTCTGGAGTGGTAAATAGCAGCCAGGTCCTGAGTGGGGCATCACTTCTTACACATGCGAAGTCAAGTTTGGAAGGCAAGTGATGTGAAGAAACTATTCCACCAGCCACCCTCCCATCCTGCTCCTCTTTGTAAATAACCCATGTTCCCAGCAGGGCTTCTGCTCTTTCACAGTTCCGCTAATTGTTTTTAGTCCTTTTTTTCCATCTCCACCATTACATTTACTGACAGCTATTTCACCCCAATCTGGCTGCTCAAATTAGAGCCCAAACATGCAAAGGATATTAACTTTAAAAACCTTCTTCCTGTCGGCAGACCCATAAGGTCCTAGGTGAGCAGATTACTGTTTTTTCTCAGTACTGTCATGTGAATTCACTGCATGTGATGAAGGAAAATGGGAGCATACCCTCCATTCCCTTGAAGTATCCAGACACCCAGTACGCTGTCTCCATCACGATAAAAGAGTAATGTAATGACTGTCACAAGTAATAGAAGGTAAGGATGTTTTATGTTCTTTTAGTATTAAAAGAAAAGTTATTAGAACATTATTGGAAATTACTTGCGGGTTGGGGAAAACTGAGAGGGAATAGTAATTGTGGAGAAAAAAAAAATCCCACTAATACAGAAGTAAAATTGGCAGGTCAGCCCTAGAGTAGCACAGCCCATACCAACCGGCTACATAGGTTTTGGGGGGAATGAGATGGACACAAAGCACCTAAAATTTTTCTTATTATGTGTGGTAAGCATGCTGTCTGCATTTCAGTGGTTCTGCAGAAACTGAAATAGTAAAAAATATAGATCAGTAAAAAAAAAAGGTGGGAACATATCAGTCAGATCAAAAGAAGAAAACAGGGTAACAGACTGGCTTAAGCTTAATGAGTTATTGAGAAACTCAGGTGGTAGTTATCACAGAGCTTCAAAATTTCTGAAATATAAATCCTATACTGTTATAAATATTTCTGTCATTCTCACAGGGAACAGGTCTTAATTTTTCAGTGGTGTACTGATGAAATAGTAAAATCTATTAAACCCTCACTTTCATCAGATCCTGCCAAAGAAAACCCAAAACACTTTGGACAAATTGGCCTCTTAAATTTATAGCAAAAACCAATCACAGGAAATTGGCCTCTCTAGTGCCATACACATTAATTAAAGAAAATTGATAGAAAATACTTGTTTCCTGCTCTTGAAAATATTTGGCAGTTAGTGTAGTCTCTCACTGATACAAACCCCATGGTTCTTAAAATTTTGTTCTCTTTTTAGTGATGAGAACCCTTTGCCAACTCCTGTTTCTCTGCGTTATTGTATCCCTGCATAATTTGTCCCCAAACCAGAAATCCACAAGTTAACGTAGGTTACCAGCTCACTGGTGACCCATGAAGGACCTTCTGTGTGCTGGGAAGGAACAGGCTGGTTCTCCCCATAAGGCCACCGTGTACTGCGGGCAGAGAACCAGTGCTGCAGCCACCGAAACGAAACAAGCTTGTGGGGGCTGGCCATAAGGGCCAAACATTCATGCATCCCAAGGTACCTGAGAAAATGTAGAGAGGCTTTCTTGTTGCTGAGAACAGCTTGAAAAGGCTACTCTTCCCCTCAGACCAATGGGCAGAAAAATCAAGTCCAGATGACATATACCAGCATTGGTTTAGCTCAAACAAATTCCTTTTCCTTTACAGCATGGGTATTTTTTCCCCCTTTCTTTCTTTAACACATTGTGTTTGCAACCTCAGGAGTTACTCCTGATTAATATTTCTGTAACTGGGGATAGGATGAAATCCTCTGGATCAACTATTTCCATTAAATAGACCAGCAGAGATGCAGAGATGTTGCTTCTGTTTATTAGGATTTGCATTCGTTTTGCAGCAGCTCCTGGGATAACATGGGAAGGCTCAGCAGAGCTAGATCCATAACAAAAGGACAGTTTGGATAGGATTCATGTCCCCTAACAAGGGGTATGTTCAAGGGAGGTATCTAAATCCGAGCTAATCCTCTTAGGCCCCATTTACAGACAAAAGAACTTAAGAGACTCTTCAAGTCTTTAAAGGAACAACTCATTTTCCATATTGTGACGGATACTTTAGGGGGAGATGAGCTGCTGTCATCTTTTTTCCCACTGACTTTAAAGGGAATTTAGAGTGACTACCTCAGATGTAAATGTTTATACTGCAGTGTGTTCGTGTTGTGATATAAATACATGCAAAAGCATATTTTATCTTGGTAACTGTACAACTGCTACTGTGTTGTTTGGGGTTCGTAGCACTTCGAGAGTAATGTGGTCTTCTAGCTGAAACTCATAGTTTAAGAATGCTCTGCCCTTGCTGCATGTACCAAACCCAGTCTGAACCTGTGACTTGAGCCTCTACTCATTCAGTGGTCCAACAACAGTGATAATGAATAACCTTCCAAAAATCTGACTGTGGCAAACACTTACACTGAACTAGTTCTATATGAAATATCATCAATGTTTATTTTATTTTTTTAAAGGGACAAAACTGTAAGTATTTTTTTGAATAATACTTAGAATAGGAGACAACAGAAATAGATTGCTTTCTTGTGTTTTAAGTTCAAACTACTTCCAAGGAATTCTGTCTTAGGTTTTCTTAGCTATTTGTTTTGAATCAAATGATAACATTTTATTTTAAAAGTACTGAAATAAAATGAGAAAGTGTGGCTGTCAGAGTTCAGACTGCTATGCAGAGCTTGATTGAAGTACCATGTTTTTTTCCACAGTCTGACACCCACACAGCTGTGTATGTCCCTGTGATGAAAAGAAGGGATTATCAGCCCTCAGCTGGATTGCGTAGGGTGTTTCTTCACCCCAGAACTTTCCAAATCAAAAGATGGAGAACAAAAAAGAGAGGCTTTCTCATGGCTTTGTTTTTCTTCTGCCCTTTGAAGAGAGGTTTTCTCATGGCTTTGTTTTTCTTCTGCCCTTTGGAGTGGGTCTTCACTGACTGTAACGATGGAAAGTGTTACTAGACACTCTGTTTTCCCTCTGTTCTTCAGTGAATGCTGCCTATGTAGCAGGCTTTATTTAACTAAAAAGTGTGTATGTTTACTTGATACCATGTTTTAAAAGAATTGGCTGTTTGAAGGTAGGAAATAATAGGCTGTTTCACTGCATTCTTTAAAATGGATTTCCAGAATGAAGTGTCATTTTGCTTTGATAGTCGTTAAGACCCACATTTCAGATCCTCCAGGACGGGAGCCTATGAAACACCACTGCAATTCTCCCAAGTCAAAGCTTTCCTGAGCAAATAGGCAAACAGTTTGAAGATCTCTAATGGTTGCTGCAGGGATGGAGAAAGATCCAGCTTCTGAGTGGCTAAACACACTACTTGGCAACATGTTTTATTCCTCTAGTTGAAGAATGGTGTAGCTCACAACCTGGAGCAACGCGAGGGTAAAAGTCTTTTTTAGCCTCTCTGAATAGCTCAAGGCATTCTTCTCATTTGATGAGTACTTCACTAAAATTTGAGTATGTGGAAGTTGCAGATACTAAAGCTCAGACCTCCAGCCATTGCGTATATATGAAGAGATGATTTTCTGGGTGTAAACGGAGAGTGAGAATTACATGCAGGCCCAGCTGTGCGTGTTAGAGACAAAGATGCACATCAGAGGTCAGCTTTTTTACTTAAAAATTGGTGTACCTGTTGTTTTCAGTAGAATTTTATTTCACTTGCTTGTAGATGATGCTGAGTAAGGATTTGTTCTGGGGTTTAGCCCCACATGTTTAGCCCAGTGTCTTAGGGAAGTGAACAGATGATGATAATTGTAGGTAGACAAATATTGTTCCCTTAATCAGCTTTAAGCTATGTTGGTTAGTGTAGAAGAGGTGCTGCAATCACCTGGTAATCAGTGGATTCAGTTACATGTAGGGAGGGCCTTGCAGCCGTGTGTGTATTGGGTATGTGCACAATGGTTTCAGGAGAGCCTCTTCAGTTGTAGCTACCTTGGCACTTAAGCTGTGGATTTAATCACATTACTATAGTGTAGCATTAAAGTCAGACACTGTAAATGGTAATTGTGCCTCCCATCTCCTTCTCATGCTCTATTTTCCACTTCATCAATACACTCCAGTAATGTTATCTCAAGTAACCATTTCTTCAGCATCTCCGCCTGTTCAGCATGTCTAGGTTCAATGCCCTGGATACAAAAAATTTGGTGAGAGACTCTATTGCATTTTCATCTAAAGTGTTTCATCTGCATTATTAAATGACAAGGTGCTTGTAAACTATAATTCCCTGTAATGAAACATCAGTTAAGTACTGTTCTTACAAGCAAACTACTGTCTTGGAGGACTATTTTTAACTATCTCTGTTTATTCCTGCAAAAATCTGCTTGACTTTTACTCGGTGACATCCCATACCATATGACCTGATGCAGAGAAGGGGAGTCCTTCAAGAAGTCACGCGTCTCAGAGCATGCATCTGTGGTGATCAAATAATTCACACCCTTTTCCCAGCAACAAATCAGTTAATGTTGAATGTGCCAGACCTATCCAGAGATTTTGGGTGAATTCCTAGTCGTAATGAAATGAAGGGCTAAGCTTCTTCCACTGCTTCTGTAGGACCAGATTTTTATCCTTGGGTGTTCTTGACAGAACATTTTTTTTTTAGGTATGTGACAACAGTGACATTTAAACACCCGATCTTAAGATTTCCTTGTGAGTTCTCTAGCCCAACCAACTCCTTTCCCCAGCCAAAAAAGCCTGTCATACAAGTTAATAAAGCATTTAAAAAATGAAAGACTAGAGCAACTTACTTGTTGTGAAGTAAGTTTCAGAGAGATTATGAATCCTAGTTCATAATCTGGGATACTGCTGTTATTTCTGATTTTTAAATGGAAGACAATTAGCTTCTGTGGTTCTTGACAGCACTGAGAAAACCTGAAGTGTCTGAATGAATGAATGATGAAGAGGGTAGTGCAGTATTACACTGTATTCATTACTCAGCTATAAATCAGAAGCAACTTGATTATTTCTTTTCCTACTTTCCTCAAGGAGGGGTGAGTATGAAATTATTGCCTAGATCTTGGAAACCACTAGTGGGTGGGGGATCTTGCCTGATCAGAAGACTGTATAAAGCTTCTGAAGTTCAGCTGTGTCATTTACAGCAGGCAAATTTTCTTGCTTCTCCTAAAATGTAGATAGAGAAGAAGTGGCAAGAGGCTCTGTTAGCTTGGGTTTGGGATGGTGTGGATGGCCACTCTTACGATGCGTTAAATTTCCAATGCACCGTGACATTCACATTTTTCTGCCTACAATAAAAAGGCTTTTGTTTTTCCTCATGATAACTATTCTGAATTTAAAATAATTAACAAAATCAATGACTGCAATATATTCCACTATTTTTTTTCTCCTGAAATTCATATGAAAGAATATGCAATTGACTGAAAGGCACACTGAACTGCAGTTTTAAAGGAATATTATCACTCATCTTTGTGTATTTGAGCTGACATCAAACCCAGGATAATAGGAAAGGTCAATCAGAAAACTTCCAATTATAAAGTAACCTTTAACTGTTCAGCTCGGTGAGAAACGTTATGACAGTTTAAGGCACAATTTTTCAGCAGAATTGTTTCTTTTATTGGACTCTCTAGAAGAAGTTCATCTGTACTAATCAGGGAAGGCAATTTGGGATCTTTTTGTGACATATTGCTATTTAAATATACATTATCTGACGATTTCTCTCATCCAGCAAGAAGAGTGTTGCTGCAGTCTAATGTGAACTTGGTTGCATAGTGATCTGCTGAAGATAAAAGGTTGGATGCAGCGCTAGTTTCGACCAGCACAGCTGTATTCAGCCCAGTCTGTGCAAGCTGAAGGTACAGCTGAAGCACTTGCTTGCCAAGTGACACTTCTTTCATCAAAACACACACAAACAAGTTCCTTTTAAATATTTTTCAGTTATGAACACACAGAATAAAATAAGCCTTACACGTTCTTTTGTATGCTATCTTAACCAACGATAGAAGTGAGTCACTAGAATGGCCCTGAACTGTAAATCTAAACAACGGTAATGACCAGGGTGAAGACATGAGTAGGCATTACTCAGTAGCTAATCATCTCCCGAGGAGCTCTAGCCATGGGATGCCTTGGCCTAGAGTCCTCCTGATGCCACGGGTAAATAGCTTATCCTGCAGAAGCTGCTGTGACAGTAGCAGGCACAATCCATGCCAGTCTGACAGCTTGATCTATGCATCAATTAAGTGTGTGGTTACTGATTTACTAACAAGGCTTGATTTCCTCCCCCTCGCCCCCAGCACCCTCCCTTCGTAAGCTTTTTAGATCGCATCAGAAATCATTATTTGCTGCCACAGCGGAGAGTAAGCAGGGACAGATATAAAATCAGGAAACCTGGATTGTGCTAGTTTGGGATTTTTGACATTCTTATGATGGCATTCCAACATGAAATTTAGGGATGAAGGAGATGCTGAAGGTCTGTTTTATTGCCAGTAGTGGTGCTTGCTATCAAGTTGGTGAGAGGCAGATTTCTCATCTTGCAACTTTTCGCTGTTATGGGAGACAGTTAATTTCAGTGGTTTTAAATAGCTCAAATAGACTGCTCAGGGCGTCGTATTGACTGGATTTTGAAAGGTTGATTGGCACCCTACTGAGAATAAAAGCCAGCATAAATGACGCGAGTCTGCGACGTAGCCAGCTGAAATAGACTTTCAGAGTCCTGTCCATAAACTATCCTTCCATTGCTCAAGCAAAGAAATCGCCAAAGGAGAGCCTAGCTCTGTTCCTAGTGATACAGGAGTGCTGGGCAGCCAGCCGTGGGAGAAAAAGGAGAAAAGCAGTTTGAGGAAATGAGCTCCGTGCTGGTGCAAATTGGTGTGCTTGCACTGGAGCAGCCAGGGGTGCACTGATGGTCAGTGAACATAAAATGGCAAGTGCACCAAAACCCATCAGGTGCTTTTTACTGTGGCTTACTACAAAAAGCGTTTTCTGGTCTGTTCAAAGCCCGCTGGCACATGTCCCTCCGAGCACAGAGGCATCTCGTTCTGAATTAAAATGTAGTCTTCTGCAGAGTGGCCTGAGAAAATAGATATGCTCTTGGAGAGCTTTTCTCTCCTAGGCTGCTTTTGACCAAATGTTTCATTTGGTTCTCCAAAGCACTGGAAAAAAGCAACCATTCATATCTATTTCAATGTTCTGCCTGGTTACTTTGTCACTTTGTGATTGAGAAAATAGCTTATCACGCTTACAAGTCCCTGTCTCCTTTCCACATCATATTACTTAACACCTGGCTAACACCACTCTGAACCTTCTTCCTCACGTCTCCCTCTGACTGGAAAAACTCCCACAGTGGAAGAAAAGGTTTTGTTGGGTTTTTTTTTTTTTTTTTTAGCTAGAATTCTTTGTGAGTGTATTTATGCTTGCTTGGCTGTTCTTCCACTTTGTGCAAATGTTGCAGCCTGCAAATGCATAGGCCACTGCCACCCTGTTTATGCCCAGTGATTAGTGCAGTCCTGAAATAGATTTCTCCGTGCTGGTGGAGCCATGTGCATGCAGAATGATAGTTTGAAAAACTGCAGTTAACAGCACGCATGGGAAAAGATGGCAGCACACTTGTGATCATGTGCAGATGCTGTTCTAAATAATGGTGATAATGAGAGTAGGAGAAAAATAATGGTAATGACTGGAAATACAAGGCCAGTCCCTTGTGCGCTCCCCAGAATAACACTCTTCGCAAACGCTCTTTGAGTGTCAGTCTCATTTCTGTGCCGTCTTCTCAGAGGGGCAGCCTCATACCCCTTTGCCACAAGAAAGCACCAGTAGTTTGTCATTGACTCTTCATCTGGCAAGCACGCCAGCTATGTTTGCCTATTTTTGTCAACAAATGTTGTCCAGAGAGGAATTTGCTGCTGTCTGCGTTGGGGTGCAGGGGCTTGGGAGCTAATGGCCAAGTCATGGTCCCAAGTGAGATTTAGGTTCTCAGCTCAGAGGGAGCTGAGGACCCAGCTGTCTCTTTTGCCCTCGCAAACAATCCCTCTCACTAAATAATCTCCTTGTTATTCTCTCCAGTAGATACCATTTTTACTGGATTTTGCTGCAGGTGACAGCAATTGAGCAGGGCAGGGGATAGGGGCAGAATGGATCTAAAGTTAATCATCACCTGTGGTCCCAAAGCAGAAGGGCGAAGCCAGATTTTCTGTAGACTTGCTCCCTGTCACTGAAGTTTTTGCTGTTGAAGGAGCGCACAACTTAAGTGGAAACTTCCCTGCAGCTCTCCCACTCCTTGCACTCTCTCTGGCTGTACCTGTACCAGTAGGTGAAATAGGATGTTTCTAAGCACTTGACCCCAACAGTCCTTGGAGGGATTCCCTTGTGTGTTTTTGACCGTGGATGACGAAAGCTGTCTCAGAAAACCTCTGGACCTTGTTCAGGAGTCACAGGAGGACAGGGATCATTACCACTGGTCAGTTTGCTTGTGGGCACCCCTTTATAAGGATAAAGGAATTGAATAGTGCAAGTGGAGGCTGTCCTGTGCTTGCTGACCCCCATGCAGGAGAAGAGACTTGGCCACATCTTGTCAGTGGTGCCTGTGGAGGGTAGGCTTGCTCTGGGGAGCCCATTCACAGTGTCTCTGTACCATAACCAAAGCCTTGCCGTCTTCACCAACATTGCAGGAGGGCACCTGCCTGGGTTAGACGAACTTCAGCCACTTGGGTCTGCTTTGTACAGGCTTGACAGCTGCTCATGTTGGTGCCTCAAGGTCCATCAAAAGCTGAGGCCAAACAAATCATCCAGGTTTTTTTTCTTCCCTGTAGCAGCACTAATGCTACTAATATTGCTACGCAGCGACAGCTTTGTCCAATGGATTTTTAAGTTATTGGGAAGGACAAGAAGTAAACACATACAGAGTGTGACAAGGTAAACTTAATTTCCTGAGGCCACCGATAAAACCAGGAAAGTTGATACCACTGATTTATCTTTTGGAAACTCCAATAACAGTTGCTGGAGAAAATGTGCTGACAACTCATTGTCTATAATTAATTAGTGCCTAAGAACTTTGTATTATTTTTGACAGTCCGCTGAAGTTCTTGAATTGATATTTCTTGCAAATAGCTTCTAAACAGAAGGAATGTATTTACAGTCAGAGTTGATGGATTTGAAATCGTGATTAAAATAGATTATTTAATCAGCCAACAGAAATATTTTACATAAATCCATTCATTTTTGTTTTCTGTTTCATTTGTACTTGGCAGTTATTTTCCCGAAGAAGCATGCATTCTTAGGGTGTGTGTGACCATTCAAAACATGTTGATTTACACCTCGATAAAGCTTTTGAACTAAAAGCTAGGGTTGCTTTGCTAAACTGGCAAATGACCATTATATAATTGTCTACATAATTTCATTACAAATGAATGCATACTAACTGTTGTTAATTTTCAGTAATTTTTTAATTGGTGAGATTTACTGGATGTTTTTAACCTCTGTCTCGTGTCAGACAATCTATGCATGGGAACTAATGGAAGTGTAATTGAGATTCATGTCAGCATTTTAAATTGTTTTTATTTGATAAACTTAATAACACGCGTCCTGCCACAGACATAAAGTCCATTTAGCCTAGTCTCTTTTTAGTACCACCTAATAGCTTATGCCTAGGAAAGAATATAATAATGAGGTAAGCGTATAGTAATACTTCCCCGGTGCACTATACTGGTCTCTAGAGATTTGTAGCTTATGGACTATATGAGCCAAATAAGCTTTTCTATGTTTCAGAGTCCTGATAGATATATTTTTTCCCTTCCGTTTATTTGTCTGAATGCTTTATGAACTTGGTAAGCTTTTTAGCATCTCTTCCTATAGCAAGTAGTTCCACTGCTGAACTGTGCCTTGCATGAAAAAAGCCTCCTTTTGCTGTTTTTATCCTGCCACATGCTGGTCTTATTGATTTCATTTTATTTCTATTGGAAGAAACAGTGAACAGTCATTTCCTATTTACTTTCTGCAAGCTAACAAGGATTTTATGGATGCCCATCATCTCTCCCTCACTCATTCTCTAGATCCTGACGGGTCTTGGTCTATTTAATTGTTCTTTATGTGGAATCTGCTCTGTGACTTTGATTGTCGTTTTGTATTTTTCCATACCTTTTCTGTTATTGCTACATTTGTTATCATGTAGAGGGAACCAGTTTGGCCACTGCTAAAGATGCGAATGTACTATGCATTTATACTAGCATTTTCTCTAGTTCTCTACTTTTCTTTAAAGATAGCTTTATTTAATATTACAGTGCTAGGAATTACTACAGTGTTTTACAGGCCGAGGGGAAAAATGAGTTTGCCAAAACATATTTTGTGTTCAAAACAAACTAACTGATCCACTCAAGAAGTGTGTAACTACAGGTAGCATATTGAACTAGCAGTTTCTGGTTATGCACTGCTCGTATTTTTGCAACTGAAAGTTCCAGAAAATAAACTTCTGCTGTGTTATTATTTGTTTATATCTCCAAATCCTGATTGATTTTATTCAAAGCAGAACGGGTTATCTTGACGCTAGTAAACATGCGTATGATTTTATTATGAGGATTTGTGTCAAGATGAGCTTTTTTCACCTGATCTTTTTGGGAAATAGATGATGCCAAGTACCCTTGAAGACAAAATGCCAGAGTAGTAAGAATTGTACAGTAAAATCAAATGACAGTTTTCTTAATCCTAATTTCTTACATGCCTATTGGCACACATTTTTCATATAAAGATTGATAGTACTAGAATTTATTCTAGCTCAACCCTGATAAGTCTCTATAGTCTTACTGAACAGAACAGTGTTAACATATCTTTATTAATTTTGCTCCTTTTAATTTATTCTTCATGCCATTAAAATTTGATACACATGTCAGTATTCATAAAATGTTACATGTAATTATTTTTAACTTTTAACTATTACAAAAGTCATTGTTGCCTGGACACAGTGTAAATGTATTGTAACAGTAGACACGTGAAATCCTTTTTGCTTTAATATTCAGTCTTACTAAGAAGAAAAAGAAATAGTGGCATAATCTGATGTTTTCCATGGCAATGAAGTTTGATTCATTTGTATTGCCATAATACATTTTGCAAAAGTTCACGATAGGTTCAGCTGACTTGTTTTCTTAACTTTTTTGTGCCAGCTGTGTTTTATTTTTTTTAAGTTATTGCTGTGGTTAAGTAGCTGTGGTAGCCATGACGAAGCCACTAGATTTAATTTTTTCGTACCATAATATTTCAGTGATGGTTTTGTACCACTGATAGGTGTCAGCTAAGCCTTAGGCAGCTAAGTCCTTAGATGTAGTGGTTTATTTCAGTGGAACTGTGTGAAATACATCATGTTTCTGGATTTTTTGCACTGGGCAGCATTCCATCCTATACAGCTAACAGCCCAAATCCTTGGTTTCTTAGGAGTATGTCTATTCCTCTAAACACAACAGTGCAAATATAAATTTGCTACAATCAGACAGTGGAAAGCATGAAATCGACACTCAATTTTGTTTGACTGTAAGCACGGTAAGATTTTCACAGAGAGAAAATGTTTTTATTAGATGAACAGAAATAGTTGGAAGAAACAGGAAAGCTTGCAGGCCCACAAGCCTTCTCTTCTCCTTTATCAATGTAAGAACCCATTGCTCCAAAAATCTCACCCAGAAAGACATGTTACCAGCTATGTTACCAATAGGCATGTATAAAATTAAAAACAAACAACGAAACGGGTATTTTATGTTTTCTTAAAGAAAATTTGAGTGATACATTTCCTTTCCAAGGCAAAAACTTTCTAACATCTGACCATGAATTTTTATCCCTGGGGCAAACCTGCACTGTACTGTATTTAACTAACACTTTCTCTTTTAATGCTTGCCTTTCTTCCTATTTAGGCTGTGTTGTGTGTGTTAGCCGCAGCTGGGGATTCGAGCTTTGATTGTAACTGTGGAGTGAACTGGGATCTACATTTCATCAGCTCTAGGTCACCCTGTGTAATGAGGGCATTTAGCTGGAGGGTGAATAGACAAGGGAGACAATGGAAAGCGACTTCACTAACCTATTGAATCAGACCGCAAATAAATATCAAATGTTTTGTGATTGTTTTTCTTAAGAACGGTGATTACAAGAACATGCAGTGTTTTATATCCTGATGAAAAGGTTTTACAGACAAAGGCTGCTGCTACACAATATACCAGATGAAATCTCTGATTTTTTTTCAGTCCTTTCCCATTGCTGATCTTTGTAATTAGATCCCGGGGCATTGTGTAGAGAAGCTGCCCATTTTCAAAACAAGCTGATGCATCTTTTTAAGCGTTTGAGAGAAGCTTGGTATGGAATGAGAGCTAGGTATTAATAATAATATGAGAGCTAGATGTTAGTATTAATAGTATGACTGTTTAGAGTTGTCAAGAATGACTGGCAGGCAAAGGTACGTGAAGAAAGCCATAACCACACGCTTCTGAAATCTGTAGACACCTGCTTTGAAGTACCGTGCAGGAGCATCTCAGACTTGTCAGGCTTGCTCTCTATGTAATGAACCACATTTCAGGAAGACTCTGTTGAAATAAGGGTCTGATCAATAAGGAGAGTTACATGAATCCTAGTGGCCTGAATAAATTTGGCTTATGGTATTGCCCAGAACTGCCTGAAATACAAATCTCTTCCTTCTCTAAATCTGTCCTTCCCCCTTAGGTTTTTCGCATTCTTCTTCTGCTCTAGCCTTGGGGGCATAAGCAGCAGGATGCTAGAGGGTATGGCTATGTCTTTGAGATCCAAGTTAGGCTGTTTTCCTTCACAGTACCTACGCTCCCCCTTCCCACTCACACATTGAACGATGTTTCCCAAGCAGAGTGGCAGGTCCTGGCTACCTCGTGATCCTGACCCAGAATCAGGGTGTTGCTTTTGCCCAAGAGGTGAACCCATGCATTACCCACTATGGGAAACGGGCAGCGACGTGCTCCAAGCTACTTTGTGGGCCAGATTTATCCCTGCTGTTCCTCTGGGCTCAGAGGGAATGAATTCAGCCCTTTGCTTGCATGTGAAGTCATCAGCTGTTGCACAGGGGCTGCCAGTGTCTCTACTTCTAGCCATTTCAGTGGTATTTTCTTCCCCTTACATCAGTGAATCATTAGCAAGTACTAAAGAGACAGCCGGGTCCTCTTGCCCACACAAAGGATGTCAATAATTAACAATCTTATACATTGAGAGTGAGAAGAGAAATGAGAGAGAAGGAACACATTAATTAACTACCTGAACGATCACTGTTGTTTGAAAGCTGGATACTAAGGATTTATAATTTTGGCTGGCACCTTCAAGACTTTCAAAACAAAATGATGATGATAAATGAAAGGGACTGTGACAGTACAATTAGTACAATTAGACAGTACAGACTGTACAATTAAAGGGATGTAGAAGAATTGTGTTAAGTTCATATGCGCAGAATATAAATTAGAGTTGTGATGCTGTAACAGGTCTCAACGTGGATGTGGGTCTTTGCAGATGGAGTTCCCGCTCAGTCAAGTTCTTAAGGAAAAATCTGTAACAGGAGTCCAGACTTGCTACTGCAGCTTGTGTGTGCCACGCTGCCAGGCAGAAATCACAGCCCTGACTTAGGTGTCTCTTTTCCATCTGCTCTGCACAAGGAACTTTTGGCACCTGAAAATGAGATGCGCCAGAGTTCTTGTTTTACCAATTCTTTCAAATAAAATGCTTAAAGGTTAGTTGCCTAAGTGAGCGCTGTGGCTCCTGCGTGATGTGCTTATTCTTCCATTTCCACAACAGGTATCTAATGAGGCCATTGAACTGGAACAATTTCAACCGCAGTTCAGTAATGCTATTGAAGAATATCCTCTAGCATACTCTTTCTCCAAGACAGATCACATGCTGTTATTTCCTGTCTGTGTTTCTGTCTGCTGTAGGGTCACTTGAATTATTTCTTTATCTTCATTGCCACTTTCAAAAAATTTCAGTTTAGTACTCTACACAATTTAAATGCTAAGTGTTTTCCCGCCGTTTTCCAGACCATTATGAAAGTGATAATATGTTCCAGGTGACTACATGCAGACCATACCAATTGGCTAGGAAAACTGTCTGCTCATCTCAATGTAGATATGTTAAATTCAGTATATAAAATCTGTATTTCCTGTTGTACAAGGTACCCTACTGAAGTCTAAATTTTGCCTTTTTTTTTTTTGTCCAGCTAAGCAGTACTAATCTATGGCAGGCAGTAATTAATGCCAGGTTGCAGGGGCCCACTGCAAATGGACTTTAATCAAGGTGTGTTTTTGCACATACCTTTTACAAGGGTATGTGAAGAAAAGGAGCCACCAGAGGCCTGAATCTAAGGATACAGGTTACCAGTGAACAGCATGTTGCCTGCAAGAGAGAAGATTAGTGAAGTAATTGTGAGGTTATTTATACACGTTTACTTATTTCAGCTTCAGTTGAGACTGCAGCCTTTCTGGACCTTTCATATAGTCTTGAAAAAGCAATACCACAAAGATGTAATAAACTTGCCAACTAAAGCCAAAAGATATGTACAACTTCCCACATCCTCAGAAAAACTATAAAGCTTAACATTCGTGGGTTTGTGTGTTGTTTTTTTCCCTGAGGCATGCGTTTCTCATACAGCCAAGGAGGAAAATTAGGCCACTGTAAAACTTGAGAAAGCATGGGTGTAGCAGAACCAGACAAGTCAATCAAAGTGCAGAGATAAAGAATTCATCTGAGAAACCCATCACTCACGGTGCTGTAGCTTAAGGCTCTCTCCCCTGACTCTAATGTTGGCTGCTGGGGACGGTAGTTGTTGCCATTTGATGATCTGTTAGAAGGCCACTCTCAAAGTTAATTTGTGATCCCCTTCAAGAGACTCGTGTTCTCTCCATACAGCTTTACGTTTTAACTCTTGCTGGAAGTTTTGCCAGAGAAGCCAAAAACCAAGTGAACGTGGAGAGTGACTCTCCTCTCCTTCTGATAACATTTAGTCATGTTTTGGATATAAGACAGCTTTAAATTTCAGGCTAAGGTGTAAGCACAAGCTGGACAGATGTTTGCTTGTGAAAGACGCGGTGCATTGAGCACGTGCTGTAGTTGTGCGTGGTTGATGCCTGTTTTACCATGACTCCTTAGGCCATTCTGAGCTTCACCAGATGTTGCATTAGTTACATTTCACTTGCTGTCTCTGTTTTGCATGGCCTCTGCACTCCTGTTGGTATCGCAAGGTTGCTTTACTGTTGGCCATACGATGGGAAGTCTCGGCTCTCCACCAACCCACTATTTGGCCAAGTTCTCCAAGTACTTAATTTCCGCCCTTTCCTTTCAAGTTTCTGGGCTAGAGTGCAAATGCATGAACATGTCATGAGAAAAAACTATTTTTGCGTTACTTCACACCCAAGTAAAACTAGGAAGAACTAGCACGCACACACCCACATCCACGCTTTCCCCTCTCGTCCCTGTGTGCACACTCCTCCTTCGTTCTTGCATAATGCTCTTGCACTAAGAAGTGTGGGTGGGCCGAAATAAACTGCTTGATGCTCATCTGGCCTAAAGAGCTAAATCTTTCGAGCTTTCTCATCCCTACTGCTTAATCACTCCACCATTGTCTATACCACAGTTGATAATCATCTCTACGCATCTGTCTTTTCCAAACTGACCATTTATGAATGATTACATCAAATAACCAAGCCTTATCTGTTAAAGAATTGCAATAATCTTTCTATTGGTCTGTTTTCTTTGTATTATGAAGCCTTTCAAATTCCTCTTAAGAAACTGCTAAGGTGTGGAGATTTTCTGTCTTTGGTTAGTATGTTTGTTTTCAGGCAATGTAGGCTTAGCAGCTATATTAAAGTTTGGTAGTACAGCAAGATAAGAGTTAAAAAGTTATCAGAACTTTCCAGCACTTAATAAGAAGGGCATATTTAAGACCATCAGCACAGGGCATTACCTCTGGTCTTAAGACTTTGCTAGTACTGTTGTCATTTTAGTGCCATCACGAGGAACTAGAGCATCTATGAAACATCAAAACTAGTATTCTGCAGAACAGCTGCTTTTGTAGAAATTGAATAACTTACCCCTCAGTGATGGATCCCCAGATTTGCATCCTAAATACCTTCCTTCATCCCCAACAGTCCCTTATTCTTCATCTACTCCAGGGCTGGGCAGTGGCCAACACTGATGGGCTGTAAGGGGGTGCACAGGGCACTTCAGGGTGTGTAATCTGAGGTTTATTCTTCTCACGATCAGTCTTTGAGCAATAGGAAGAAACACTACCTCGCTGTAGCCTCCTAACAGAGAAGCTGCTGTGCCCTTCCGCTGTGTGCAAGTGTCCATCATACTGACTGTCACAGCAGGAACTTGCTGCTTACTCTCAGCACGTGTGCCTGGCAATTATCTCTGGCGTGTCTATAAATGTAGGTATCCTGTCGCTAGAGAATGAAATCAACCCAACGTATATTTGGCTGTCAAGTCACGTGCCAACCAAGGGAAAACATGAGTGAGCAGTCTGTGTGTACATAAACAGCTTAGGAGGAGGTAATATTTTCACAGAAAATGTAATTTCCAATAACTGTGAGACTTCTGTGGCCTCCTAGCTCTAAAAAACACTAGTAGTGTTTCTGGATTTCCCTCCTACTCCTGTTTTTGAGTCGGAAGTCTAATTTGTGTGACACCTGTAACATCTCAGGGCTCACTTCATCTTCCTTATTACGCCCACTCTTCATCATTCATGGGGGCTTCAATTATTCTGTTCTGTAGCTTACTACCAAATACAGTGCAAATTTAAGGACACCTGATTAAGTAAAAATAGGAAATGTAGTGGGCTTGCACTGAGCCTTGACAAGCAAAATAGATGTGTTTCTTTCTAATACAAAAAATACATGTAGCCTGTACAGCATCTTCAAAAATATTGAAGACTGTGGAACTTTCTCCCGCATTAACAAAGGCAAATGGTTTTATCAAAAGTATTAACTGTTTTTGAGCGAACACAGCATATGGAAAAGCTAATGGCATCCCGGCCCTGGAAATCAAGTCTGTGAAACAGCAACCCAGACTTTGTGGTCTGTTTTCTGAGGTGCTCAAATGAAGGACTTCCTGAAGTTAAAGGTTTATTCTTCCTGCTTGTTCTGAGTTTTAATTTCCATACTGAAACTGCTACCAAAATGCAATTAAAAAAGCCTGTTGTGATGTTGGTTTGGGATTTTTGACCCCTACGAAAAGAGGGGTAGGAGAGACTCCCTGGCATTTCTACAACAGGTACATGAGTGATTTAGATAATCCTTGTTTATAAAGGCAAATTTACACTTATCTGCATCCAAGAATTGGAATACTAGTGGAGAGTAAATAGGGAGTTCAGGATTATGGGCAAGGAGAGAGATAAAAAAGCATAGTTAAAACTGATGGTGAAACCCATGACAAGACATTGCCTGTGATCCTATAGTTCAGAGCATGATTACCTTGCAAGATGATAGCATCGTATAAACTTTACTGTTAAAATAATGTCTTTTCAACCGTGGTCTTTCTGAGTTTTATGTCTAACAAGATTATCAGGGGGTCTGTATGTGCAAAAAACTTGATCACAAAGTTGAAAAATGCAATGATTGGATCTTGTTTGTTTTCTTAGGAAGTCTGTATGGCAGAATGACTGTTCATGAGAGCGGGAAGTACGTAAAAATGAATCATATCTCCATGTATGAAAGGCTACTCTTTTTACCTCTGGCATTCAAAGCCTGTTTGGTTTTCCTCCCTGCCACGCCAGCAAGCCATCGGCCTCAGGGGAGGGCTGGGACATTCTGGGTACAGGCATAAGCTTTTTGGACATCTGCACAAAGTCATTAGGTTTTGTTTTTTTCTTTTTATACATTACAGGTTTTTAGTAATACCAGTTTATGGAAGAAGTTGAAGCACAGTGTCTGGTTTAAAGCCAGTTTAAAGCCAGGGACAATTGCAGAAGTCTGTCTTGCCAATTCTTTTTTCTCATGACTCCACTCACTTGTCTGCCCTGCTGTCCCGCCATAATGCAATAATCATGGCTCAGAAGATAAGAGTAACCACTGCTTTTGCTAGTTAATTGAATCAGATGTTTTCCCCTAGTTGTTGTTTTGTTTTGAAGTACGTTTAACTCATTAGACCCCACAGAGCATATTTAGTAGAGGTAGGTCCAGCTCAGACCAAATTGAGATAATCATATGGAAATTCTGCAATGTCACCAAAACCCCACCATCTTTTAAAAAGGTATTTTAAAGGGCTAAGTTGGCTCGTGCCAGGTGGAAGGGCCTCTTGTGGGCCTGGATAGCCTGACAAGCACTCACCGCGACAAATAGTCTGGCAAGTCACCACAGTTTTATGTCACAAGTTTAAAATGACTCAAACTTGTCTATCTGCACTCAAGCCTGATTTATTCTTTTCCCTCCATTATTTTCTTCCCAATCTGGAAATGGCAAGCAAACCAGCAAATTTTCATATAATTTAGTTAGTATACAGAGAGATTGCATCTTCTTGAAGGAGAAGAGAATATAAAAAAATCCTCTACTAAACAGAAATTCATCCCAGATAATCTTTCTTTTTTTTTTTTTAGAGGTGCGCAGAAAGTGTTTAATTATAAATTTATCTACATCATGATAAATATGACCCAGGAGTACTTCTTCCCTGGGGCTTTTAATTTTTGCACTGATAAAATTCTTTCCTGTCTTCTATCTTTGTGACTGCACCTTCATTCTTTAAAATGCTATCTTGACCATCTGCAGCTTCTGTCCTGTAACAAAGAAACAAATCTCTTTTTCTACCTCAGGTTTCCTTTGTTGCCACGGTACTCCTTGGATCCTTTTTGGTCAGCAAGCTATTGATCTCATTTTGGAGCTGCCTTTTATGTACTGTCAAGCCATTGACCTCTCTCAGAATATTTTTTTTTGACATGTGTTACTAGCCATGCTTATAACATGTGCCCAAGAGCCATGAAAAAGGGGTCTTATATATGGTCAGCACTTGCAAAACAGGATAACCCAAAGAGCATCCAGGGTAAAGGGGGAGATGGATGCAGAGAGGAGGAATGGGCGAGCACGGTGAACAACATGATGGCACTAATGGGGGTGGTTTTGACATATTTTGTGTTAGGTAGGGCTGCTGAGGTTTAGCAGCCAGCTCCCCGGCTTTGGAGAAGGAAGGAAAGGTGGGCAACGGGTGGAAGGAAGATGGAGAGGGACAAGGAGACAGGAGGGAAGGAGGCAGCACCAGCCAGAGGCGTGCGGGCAGACCTGTGGGAAACACTCTGAATTTCCGCCCTCCCCGCCTGGCTGTTTTTGCAGCAGCTCTTCCCAGAGCCGCAGTCTGCAGCCAGACTTTCCCTCTCCTCTGTCCCATCTCCTATCAAACGCCTCCACGCTTTCTCCTCCGCTCTCCGTTCTGTATTGGAGGGCTTTCCACAAAGCTTTGCAAAACTGTTAGCGCGCTCCTCCCTCAGATTTCTCTCTCAAACTCGCCTTTTGCTTGGGGCCCACAAAATTCTTGCTGATTATCAGGTGCTTGGGAGTGTGCGTGCGTGAGCACACACGTGTGCGCGTGGGGGGAACGCTGTCTCTTCTTGGTATGAAATTCATAGTGTTTATTTTGGGCACATTATCTGCAAGTGCGTTCTGTACCTGCATGTTGTATCTCAGCTTTACAGTTGAACTGTGAACACTTGTGTGCCCAGACAGTGTTACCACGCGCCTCTCATCACAGAGTCTCGCTAGGCACCAACATACTGTTGTACCTCTAAGAGCTCAAAATTAATACATTTTTTTGTCCCTAATAAAACAACTAGGAAAGATCTCCAATGCTTTCATAGTCCTATTATATCATGCAGTGTAGCTAATCCCTGTGTGCTGTGGATTGAGCTCCATATTTGTTCTCTGTGGAGGCAAATAATCCCTCATTTTCCCATTTTTACTGCACAGCTTTTTCTTTCTTTCCTTCTTATTTTCTCTCTTATTTCTCCCACTTTATGCTTTGACCCTCTTCTGTCACTGGAACCATATGGGCTTGAGGGAAAGATTTTCTTAGAGTAGTTGGGAAGCTCTTCGGAGATAAATCTGTTTTATCTTCATTTTCACTCTTCCATTCACACCAGCCCCCTGCCTGCAGGTTCACAAGTCTCCATCACCACATTGAGGCCCATTTTGGTGGTCCCTCTGTATCATTGATGCAACAGTGTCAGAGAGACTATCTATGTGCTACTCACTTCTGCCTGCACTCCTTAAAGTTCTAATGGCACTTGTCCACGCCATCCCACACACCCAGAGAAGGAGGGTATCTGGTTAATCTGTTCATCCCTCACTAGCAAGGCCTTTCAGATGTGTGTGTGTTGGGTTTTAAAGGCTTTATATGAGAATTCCCCTATGTTTTTTTCCTATCTATCAAAATCTCTTTTAAATCCCTCAATTGCTAATGAATGTCTTTGCTTAGGCCATCATTCCATGCTGTTTTCATTTTAACTAGACGCCTTTCTCGGAGTTACTCTGTGTATCTCTTCTTGACGAAAGAACCTGTAATATATGAAATCTTGCTATTAAATCACATTATTTGCATTTGAAACTCAGTTCTATAAATCCATCTTCTCTGTGTGACATCTCATCTTACAAAGATTAAGTAAACGAGTCCTCCCTACTTTCGGCAAGAAGCAAGGAAAATCAGTGATTTCTCAGGAATTCCTCTGCTTCAGGGTCTCCCTTAATTTCATCCCTGTTGAATGGTGGCATCATCTGTGACTGCAGTACTCTGCAGTCTTCACGACATGTATTGTGCTCCTCATCCTCACCTGGTCCTATATAGAGTCCTACAGTTTGCTTCTGCAATTGCAGTGCAAGAATTGGAGCCTTTTTTTATAACTATGCGGTAGCATGCAATGCTAGAGAGTCAGTTATCATGTTCACAGAATACCCTCATGACGTCTTTTCTAGAAACATCAATAGTATGAAGGACTAGATGTCAGTCATATTAACAAAAAGTGTTTTAGTTTAAATCTTGACATGCAAATTACCACCAGCAAGCATGATCAGGCCAAACAAAGAAGGGGCAAAATACAAGTATTTTGAGGGAAAAGCATGCAACCCATGAGCGCTTGCTTCAGATCATACATGTTTATATGGCTTGACAGTGGAAGTTCACAAAATACGTAGACAGTAGGCCTTTGTGTATGACTGAGTTCTCTATTCTTCATTGCTCTTTTTAAAAGCAATCAGTTCTTAAAGTAGATGAAACCTCAGGGTTTTGGACTTCTCCCTAAAATCCCTCACAAAGCCAGATTTTTTCCCCTCATGCAATTTTACACTGCTGTAATTCTAGTGCTTTCATAGGATGTGACCCATTTTGTGGGAGAAGGGGATAGATAATAATGACATCAATGAGACTGTGTTCTTAACCAAGTGAAACAAACCAAGAATTTCAGGTGATCAAGTGACTCTATTCTTGGTGCTTAAATCCTCCTTAGCTTGTTAATATTTAATATTGGCTTTAAGGACATCTTTATTTTTATTTTGAATACAGTATGCAGCAATTCCCAGTGTTGTTTTTTACTGGGAAATAAAAGCAGGTAAAACAGGTAAAAGAGACTGGTCAAAAAATATTTCCCTATACAAATTCTATCTCTAGCTTCAGATATCCTCACAAAAGAAAATATGAGCCCTTCCTGACACAAGGTCTTATATCAGGACTGAAATTGCAGCTTCAGGGGGAGGCAAACTATCAACAAATAGACCCAGGGCACTAAGCTTAAATATAATGAGCTATGACATCTGCATCTAATAAGCGCTCTATATTTGCTGTGTATTGGAAGAAATGGAAAGCGAGACAGTCAAGTCTAAATAATCAAGTCTTGTTTTATATGCATTTCATTAGTACTCATATGCAGTCACTAAGAGGTCACATAGTCACACTGTTCATCCTGTTACTGAGTTATGATGCTGGAGGATTACAATAAATAGAAGGATCATTAGCTTACACTACACAGGACTTTGATTTGCATGTTTAAAAGTATACAATACATCTTCATCGGATTAACTATGCATTAGGTACTTTTCAGCTAAGTGGGTTTTTTTTTTCTTGCAGTGATCTGTCCTGTGAAATTAAAACTGTATTTCTAAGAATCAAAGTGAGAAACCAGATTTGAAAATTCTTGAAATTTTAAGACATTCACAGCTGAATGGCAACTTTCTAGCTCAAGCTCCTTGCCCACCAAATTAGGTCTCATGTTAATATTGCAGCTAGACAACACTTTTTAGTACTGAGAAACTTCCATGCTTTTATGTTTTTTGTAAAACCTGGGCTACTGTATTTACAGTATCCAACATCCTGCCATGACTTGTAAAAATAAATAAATTATTAAAAAATCCACAGAAGTCTTGATGCTAAATTGGACATATGCCTGGCTTGCCTGAGTGATGGCTGTTGCTGACGTGCTTTTTTCCCTAGTCTTTCAGTTCAGTAATGGCTCAATTCTGCATCTCTTTCATCCATAGCAAAATCTCCATTGCCTGTTGCGTGAGAGCAAGCTGGCCCTACCTCTTTTCCAGAAATACTTCCATGCAAAACGTGAGCGGTGCCCTGGCAGGGAGATATGCTGAATGCAAATAGGCTTCTGATGATTTTGATTCTCCCTAAAACTTGTAGAACAAATACGTCATGATTTTCATAGTCATGGTTTTCGTAGTCATGGTTTTCAGACTCATGCTTTTGATTAAGAAAGGTTACATTTCTCTTCTGCTTCTCTGCTCTCCTCTGCCCCGTCTCCGCCCCTCGCCTTTTGTCTGTCTTAACACCTGGCTCTTAAATGCAGTACATCACACATCTTTCGAAGGGCTCAGAGATTAGAGATTGTAAGTTACAATTAGAACAGCTATAATGATGATCAGCTCTTAGTTCCTGCATAATGAATAGGAAAATGAGTTACAGAAGACTCGACTCAAAGCGTTAGCCAGGATTTGAACTGAATCTTTTAAGAATCACTTTTCAGATTGTGATTTTGGTAAAAAAAGGCAAACAAACAAAAAAACAAACCCCAAAAAACAGCCTGTGGTCCTTTTTGCGGACTGGAGGGTCAGATGATTCAGAAAGCATGCTCAGCCTTTCAGGCGCTTTTTCAGTTTTGTACTTCCTTACCTGAGACACCTTCAGACTTAAAGCCTTCTGTCAGGGCAAAGTTATGTTTTCAAGTGACTGAAATGAATTAATTAGGCATTAGGTTCAGGCGGGGGAGAAAGACATAAGTTTTTTTCTCCCCGCTGTGAGTGATGGCTGATTCAGGCATGTCAAGTAAGGTGGTTATTGTAAGTATGATTGATGTGTCTTAGTCTGTGTTATTATCCGCACCTATATGCAAAACCATGTATTTTGCTTTAAATAGCAAAGGAGAGCCTGCATTGTCACAGTAAACATGATTTTTAACAGGATGATGCAGCTGTGTGAGCTTTTAAAGTAATTCTTCTCTCTGGAAGGGGGCGCATGCATTAGTATTTCAGATGGTTTCACACAGCAGCCAACAGACTCCTTTAGCAAGACCTTCAGCTGGTGTCAGTGCTATGGTGTGCCTCTTCTCACAAGGAAGTCCATAAGACAAAGAAGGTTGCCAAAGATTTGTGTGTGGCTGGCAGTAGGGTAGTGCTTGCCAAAGGCTTGCAGGAGAGTCAGCATCCCTGGCTGGAGGTAAGGCAGCACAGGGCGCTGAGGGAGGACGCCAGGGCCAGTTGATGTGAGTTCAAAATTGATCCTCCAAACCGAGCCAAGACCCATCCATAATGGAAATAACCAGGGAGCTGTTGTCATCTCTCAACAGAAAAATGAGCACCCTTTGCTCTCTGAGGTATAGCAGTGTGTATGTTTCTAAGCCACCCGAGGGTTTAGTATCTGGTTTCCAATTCTGGGAGCCCTATTTCTTTTCTAGAAATACTCACGACTTGCATACTTGAGCAGTGGTGCCATAAAATGACACCCCCTCTCTGCCCCCAGGAACTAAAATTATTTCAGAGCATTCTGGTTAGTGTTTCTTGTGCTGGTAGCTATCTCAGCCCATGCACATTGGGCAAAAAATGCAGACTAAGTATTTAATATGAGAAAGAATTTTCATCCTTGATGATTTGCAAGCTATTTGCTCTTTATGTTTATTTTCAGCTATAGCAGGAATGAAATTATGTGAGGAATTGATTTACCAACTTTCTGCTAGCATCTATATCACCTGCCAGCTTAGAGAAATATTTAGAATTACAGCTCAGCTGTCCCAAGAGGAAAAACTATGAGTGACCAAAAGCAACTTTATCTGATTGTTGTGATGCTCAGTTTCACCTACAATGAGCAAAACAATTCTCTGCACAGTTTCCAAAGCATATTGCAATTTTTTTCTCTGAGTTTTGATAAATGTAACCAGGTAATCATGTACAGAGATTTTAAAGTACGAGCAGCAGGCTTCTTATGGGTCCCTTGCCCTACCTTGTGTCCAGCCTTCTATATTTATACATGTACCAGTGAAAGACACCCTTTATGTATTGTGCAGGGGGAGTTTCCACTTCCTGTGTCTCTGTGCTAGAAAAGGACTTTCCCTGTCCTCATGAAATTCCCTCATCTACAGGAATCCTCCACTTGGTTTCAGCCCATTCTCCATTACTGAGTCCATGCTTCCACTCACGCATCCTCGTTCTTGTACATCCGAATGGCAGATAGCAGAAAGGTAAACTTGCTAACAGATAAATGGTATACGGAGAAGGGTATCTCTGAAAAGTGGTTTAGGCTCACCTGTCAGGCATGTATGTGGTCCTCCATCTGCAAAAACTTGCAACTAGATTATTATTCTGTTTGGACGCCCCATAAACAGCTTTGGGCAGTTTAATACATCTCGTCTTTCTCCCCATTTATGCCCAAGTTCTCTGGTGTGATTGTGCCCTGCGTAGCTTCAGTATTCACTGCATACAATGCATATGATTCAGCCTGATCTCTGGGCTGAATATAAAGGGGTACTACAGTAACTAATAGGGATTTTTCAGATTCAGGATACCGCATTAGTACTTGTAATTCGCAAAATGCTCAAAGAGTAGGTTAGTGCCTAGGAAAGGCCTGGAAATGATCGCTTCTTAGTTCTTTATCTGTGCCACTGGCACTAAGCTGCGTGGTAGGATCCTGTCACACACAGCATGTGCCAGGCTCCCAGTTCTTCCGTGCGGGATGTGGCTGGGTGTTACCAGAGCCTGCGTGCCTGGATTTCCCTCTCGTGGTAATACAGGAAACCAAGGGATGTCTCATCCCACCATGGAATTAGGATACGTGCAGGTGCAAACCTGACACCAAGGAAGCACTCGCAGGAGCTGTGGTTTTAGACACAGCCTGTACGTCCTTGGGAAATCGCCCCAATGCATTAGAGGACCTGGGCCTTAATCTTTCTGTACCTCAGTTTTCCTACCCATTCTGTATGGGCACTAACACCTCTTTCTTACATATGAGGGAACCTCACTTTTTAGATCGTGGAGTCCTTAGATCTCCATCTAAGAAACAAATCTTGCAACGTTTCTGAAAGGACTGACCCACTGCACTGTGGGCTGCTCTGGCTCTAACATTAAGCTTTCATCTTGCACAAAACGGACACAAAAAAGGGGAAACCTGCAGATCCTTTCTGTTTGTTAAAGGTGCATTAGCATCCACAGCTCTGCGGGGCTGTGCACAGTAATAATCTTCATTGTGTTCAACACCAATTCTATGCAGGGCGACTTGTTGACTAATTACTCCTGAAGCAGTTTGACTTTTCTAGTGCACAGATTTAAAACATTTGTGAATAAGGACATCTTTGCTTTTCTTGTCTACCAATTAATTATTTTGAGAACAGCCACCCCCCAAAGCCAGGAGGGGAGAAACATAACTGATCACAGCTTGTTGTGCTGTATCGGTCCGTAATCCCAGGCAGGAATCAAAGGCTGCTCCTGACCCAGCGCTGTAGTCCTTTATTCCACCCCAAATGAAATCCCACTGCGACGTGTCAGTACAATATTTACCTTGTACTGATTGCATCCCAGGCTGCCGGGTAGAGAGCAAGGAGCTAAGAAATCTCCATGCTGATAATAACCCCCACTTGTCAATTAGATGGCATTAGCAATGACTGTACATTGGTACAATTCTGCTCTGCTCAGGTGTTAGTTTAATTTTTAGACTTCACCTCCATCTTGTGGTCAGGCTAGACATTGCATGCAAGAGGAATCGCTCCCTATCTTGGCAAGTCTTAAGCCCCAATTTTTCAGGCCTTCTCACTACGCAGCATGTATCATGGTGTAACTATATCTATTGTACATGTGTATTGCTGGGTTTGGGTTTTTTCTTCTTTTTTTCAGGGTGCGGGATTGATGGTGTTTTTAGCCAAAAGCTTGTCCTAGTGTGATACAATGTCCTGCTTTTTTTTTTTTTTGCAGATTAAGTGAGGCAGACCATCACACAGCAGAGGAAGGTTTGGTGGTGCAGCACAGCTAACCTCATGACTCCTTCCCATCCAAGCAGCATTCCCACTTTTACTTACTGCCAGCCCTTCATTTTTGTTTATTGTAGCCCTAATTTTTTCCAGATTAATGAGCCACGCAAGGGAAGCAGCACGAGTGAGCTGCCTGCAGGNGAGATGGATGCCTTTTGGCAGCAGAAAGCCATTGAATTAGTTCAGCTGTTAAATGAGATCTCTGTTATCATAGCATCTCTCCTTGGGTTGCTGCTGTCCACTGTTTGTCCTCCTCCAGCACAGCTCTCCACTTCCTTAGAAGCCAGTGAGCCCTCTGAGGGTTTCTGAAGGCAGAGGGAAACTCACTTCCCTCACTTGGGAACATCTATCCATGTCCTTCAGTATTTCATAACTGATGTATGGGTTAGGAAATTGCTTTTCAATAACGCAGGGGGAAAAAAGTTTAAAATTAAATATATCTTCTGACTCGAGAGCCTTCATTTTAAAGAATTACCTATGTGGCAGCCATGAAAAGTTACAAAGAGGTATATTTTTTCCATTAGCAGGAGACTTAGCATTAATGGGAATCTAATTTGTTACCATTCTGTCTGGATAAAAGAAAAGTGTGCCCCTATAGTAAGATGGTGTAGTCAGTAATTTGTGACTCAAGTTTAAAAAACAAATTTTTTTCTCATCAGAAGGCTTAATAACATAGGAAAAGAAAGGGTCAATTAGTTTCTTGATGCTTTAATGATCCAGAAAATAAGATTTAATCAAGTCAATTCATCTTGTCCATGGGCTCTGATCCTGCACCATTAAAGTCAATGGTGGTTTTATTACTATCTTAAAGACATTCAAGTTAGAACTTAAATGTGAAAGGATGCCTTATAAAATGATATTAAAATTGTGGACAACTCACTGAATTACTCATACCATGTCTCATTAATCAAGTCACAATTGTTAAACCTTTCTATTATGGCAGTTTTCTTTCCTGAAAGATTGCAAGGCATAGCCCAGTAACTCAATTTATATCCTAGAAAATAAATTCTCCTAAAGAAACAGTAAGTTTGAAGATGCCTGTGAGGAGTTGTATTGAACTTGGATTTATCTCCTTATAGTGGTCTGTGAATTTATCCTTACAGTACCATTTGCATTTGCCTTCTGCAATACCTGTTGTGTTCTTTCACTTGTCATGGTTTTAAGACCCTTTAGTTGTATCTTATTTGATTGGAAAATTGACGTAATTGTCTCCCTTGTAAGAGACAGCTGTATTTCTCAGAAAGACAACAGAGTATTTGGTTCATTCTTTGGATCTTCGTTAGTGCAAACCTCCTGTCCTTTCTCTGTCAATTTGGCAAAACGGACAAAAAAAGATAAAAGAATCTGAAATTCATGATGTGTAGTACAGATGCCACCAGTAGTCACTTTATCAGTAATGTTCCATGCATCATTTTGTCACAATATTTTTAACCATCCTTAAGGAAGAAAACACTGTTACAGAATCACAGGGGTTGGAAGGGACCTCTGGAGATCATCTGGTCCAACCCCCCCTGCCAGAGCAGGTTCACCTACAGCAGGTTGCACAGGATGGCGTCCAGGTGGGTTTGGAATGTCTCCAGAGTCAGAGACTCCACCACCTCTCTGGGCAGCCTGTTCCAGTGCTCTACCACCCTCAAAGGAAAGAAGTTCCTCCTCATGTTGAGATGGAATTTCCTGTGTTCCAGCTTGTGCCTGTTGCCCCTTGTCTTGTCACTGGGCTCCGCTGTTCAAGTTAACGTGCTCAGCTTTTGAATTTGGTAGGGCTCCTTCACCACAGCATACAAAAAGATTGCTCTAAGAGTGAGCTCCAGTGCCCACATCATCGTTTAATTATCCTGAAATAACAGTTTTATTACTAATTACATAATAGTACCATCCACCCTTTACTGCAATTAAATTTGCAGTGCCTGACTGTTAGAAACCGTGTTGTCATAATAAGGGTAGTTTCCTTTATTTGCTTATGCTGAGTCGCAGAATCTATAATTATATGCACGGATCATCAATTTTAGACTTGTTTGTATAATTACAAGTAATTGAACATGAAAGCAATTTCAGAATATCAGACTATAAAGTACTCTGTCTATTGTGGAGTTGGAATAATTAGTAGATTAGAGGGATGATTATCAGTTAAGAAAAAGCTTCATAATTTTGTAGTAATTTAAATATAAACAAAAACCCCACTTCATGAGTTCAACAGCAGCTTGCCTTGCTCACAATCAGTGATAGATTGTCAAAGTTATTCAGCTACATGCACATCCAGAATGATTTTGGGTTGGTCTAGCGTGTTGGTAAATTAGCACAGTAATTTCTCCCAGTTATATATTTTATGTAGTGTATTCATTCCTGTGAATACAGGCATTATTAATAGCATTATCAAACTTATTAACAATACATTTCATTACTAAAAATTGAGAGGCCTACAAAATATAACATATATAAGGTCTCAGTATTCATTGTGTGTAGAAAAGAGCTTTTCCATGGAAGCAAACACTTTATTTGGGAGAAATTGCTGAAGAGCTGGGTGCAGAGGAAAACATCCATTCTTCCACGCATCAGAAGTGTATACCACAAAAATATAGGTATGTGAAGGTACATAACACTTAAATGGTCTCAGACCTGACCCGTGGGCTAGACTTTCTGTCTCTCCAGAGAGCAGATGCTCTGAACTTTGAGCAGAGCCAGAAGGGTCAGAGCCGGGGGCTCAGCTGGACGTGACAGAAAGCTGTGGCGGTGGGTCTATGTTCCCCATCAGGACTTCCCTGCTGTAACTCCAGGGGGTCCTGCTGCTGCCAGCTGGCTAGTGCTCATCCTGGCTGCGGGAAGGGCTGCCAGTGCCGAAAGCAGGGATGAGGGGAGGGGCAGTGTCCTCTGCTGAGCTATGAAAAGTGGGCAGCAGCTCTGCTGGTGTCACCCCAGGCAAGCTGTCTGAGTGTCCCGCTGGTTTTATCCATTCCCTCCTAAGGATGCTGCTGTGGCAAGTCCCTCCGTGGTAAAGAGTGGTGGTCAGCTCGTTCTTCTGGGTGGGGAGCCGGAAAGAGACCTGCCTGGATGCTCTGGGCGCAGAACGAAAAATAAGCTCAGCCTTCAGGGGACTGATCGTCTTTTACACTTGTTAGTGAGATTTATGTGGCTGTCGGTTCTGTTAATTGAGTGTTCAGATCGCTTCCCCACCAAAAGGCAGTTCTTGGAGCGCACTGGTGCCTCTCCCTCTCATATTCAGTCAAATCAGCTGGTTATTTTGGAGATCACGCAAATGGCTCTGGTCACAAGAGACAGGTATTTGGGAACACATTACAAAACTGTCTTAAGGAAAGACAGTTTCTGTAATTCCCACCTCCGGGGCAGTGGCTGGAAACTGGGCACCTCATAGAATTTCTTTTTTTCTCCCCCAAGGGGAACTGCCCTCTATAAGCTTTCATCAGCTTTATTTTACATATGTTTTATTTCTCTTACCTAAAACACATAAAAGCAAGAAATGTTAAAATGATAAGCAAATTTCCTTGGATTAACGTAATTTTATAGCAACATTGAACTAAAACTTCAAGAGAGCAAAGTGAGCCAAACTCAGCAAAACCCATAAAAAATGGGCAAACATAGCACCCTCTCCACAATACGTGAAAGCAGATTTGCTTACAGTGTGACCCAGGGCTATTTTTCGTGTTGATGGTGGGATTTCAAGCCTAGATAGGTTACGGGCCAGCTCTGTGTGGTTTGGAAGTGCCACTATGTGCAGGAGTGCCATTATAGTTTATGTAGCACTGACATCTGGTGGCAAGAGGCAATATGAACTCCAAGCTGCAGTCCGGCAAACAGGGCTGCAACAATCTGCATGCTCTTCTCATTCCTAGTATTTTCATGTATTTTCCAATAAATGCAGCGTATTTGAAAACTAAGCAATTATAGAAGATTTGGGGCTTACTAATGCTGCCACAGGATAAATATTAAGTAGAAATTAAGGGCTGATGATAATAAAAACCAAGTAGCAGCTGCTAAGTGGTAATTAAAGTTGAGGAGGGGAAAAACAAAAATAAAGATGAAGATGCAAATTCAAGGCATTATATTCCTTTCAGCTCTATCATCTTTCCAAAGTAATTTTCAAGAACAAAATGTTATGTATGTCCTAATAAAATTATTAAACACCAATACAACTTTTGGAAATGCTGGAACAGAGAAGTCTCTTCTCTCTCCCTCTTCTAGTTAGGATTAAAAAACGTTAGGGGTTTCATCATCTTTCTTGCCTACCCCTTTTTTCCCCCCTCCTCTTTTCTGCCACATTGCCTCCAGTGAGAGTCTCAGGCATGCAGCTGGCTGTCATTCGAGAGCTCAGGTGATTACAATAGAGGTGCCAAAACTAAAAGCTTAAAGTGATGGGACATCCCTCAAAAGACACTTAAACTTCCTGAAGTATTTTTAAATTAAATTTGCATTAAATTAAATTAAATTCTATTTGCCCTCTAGAGTTTGAAATGTGAGGGCGCACATTGTCAGGACCATCCCTACAGTTCCAAGGGCTAAGGTTTTGTTTTCTGTACTTTTTTTTTTTTTTTTTTCTCAATTTAAGCCAGTCCTGATGTGCTCACCTGGCTCCACGAGCTGGAACCTCCAGAGAGCTGCCAGCTCCAAGGAGAGTCCCAGGAGAGCTGTGGCTTGGCTCTGAACTGACTGAGCAGCTGAAGAAATGCAAGTCTCCACACACCCAAACCCTCTCCATGTCTGTACCTCAGTGTTTAACTGGAACCTTGGATTCCTGTAGCGGATGCTCACATCGCTGATGGCCCAAAATAAGTGACCCTTAAGAGCATCTCACTTTTCTTGAGTGTATGTATTTAAGATCTTTAGAGAAATTATTCACAAGATAATGTTTCTTATTATTAGTCTCAATGAGCAACAGCTTAAGCTCTCTGAACTCGCCAGGTTTTTATAAGGCAAAAAGCCATTTCCTGACAAGCAGAGTGTAATTCTTTGACATCTGCTAGGGGGCAACATCCGTTAAATAATATCATCCTTTTCTGGGTAGCTAATGCTAAGATCTGTAACAGTGATAGAGTGAGGAGGAAGCATGTTGTAATTACACACAGAATTTCGGTGCTTGTAGGGGGTAAATAATAACAGTGAGACGCCTAGAAAGCGAAAGAACAGCAATGGCAAGACATCCTGATTGTATTTAGATGAGAAGCTGCTAGCTTACAGCTTCACACAGACAAAGTATTCATCTGGGAGGTAAATGCACAGGCAAGCGTTTAACTTTGTCATACAGAGTGCAAACGGATGATGCAGGTTAGTCAAATTCTGCACAAATGTAGTTTCCATGCCACAGGCATTGCAGGAAACACTGCTGTACTGCTGCTGCTCGGGGAAGTCTGGGGACTAAATAGCTAAGTCTTTTGCAGAAATTCAGTCTCTTTGTCCCGGGTCTTGTAGGCATTTATTCTCTAATGATTAAAGTAGGACACCAGAAAACACCTGTTCTGTGGAAATGAAAAGGTGTTTCATGTTTGTTGAGCAATCCACGAGGCAAAGAGGATTTGTATCCAGGTTTAACACAGTGAGAGGTCTGATCACAAATTCAAGGTCAAAGAAATAAAAAGGACTGCAAGGCTCTTCGCAACTGATAAACTTTATACAGAGTAGGGTGCAACAAAGGCATGTTAGCTAATGTACTTCATTTTCTATCTTTATTAGCGTCTTTGACCATTATCTTATGCCAAGCCTATTCTTACGTTTGGGTGATTGTAGCAGTTACAGTATGTCGTATTACCTTCCTACTCATGCTGAGCTCCCGAGCTTTTCACTTAGGAGAAACTCATAGATGAGAAGTTTGAAGTCATTAGATAGCATTGCTTTTATACATTGCTTTTATAATACTGGATCATTTATGAAATTTGGGAACACAGATTCATGTATTTGTTCTAGGACATGCTCACAAGCTGGCAGATGGTTAGTATACCCATCAGGAACATATATTTTATGAGCACTAAACTGGATTTACAAGAAAGAAAGAAAGAAATTCACCATGGAAATAATTCAAGAGAGAAATGGTAGAAATAATTCAGTTTCTTTTATTAAAAAACATTTATCACGACCATATCCTTTTAAAACTAATATACAAGTGTGGGTGCATTTAGCAGAGCATGAATTTTATAAAAGGCAAAACAGGCACAGACATAAGCAAGTGAGTTCTTTTACTTACCCGAGTAGTCCAATTGAATTCTTTACAGGATACGGGCCCTGGGGAGTGTGATGAGTGGTTTAATTAGTTTTAAACCATCATATTTAATCAAGCACTGTGCAGTTTTAAACTGCTACATTCATTCCACTTCTAGGAAGGCTGTTTCAGATCTCTTTATCATTAGTAGTTTATGAGACTTTGGAGCTCTAGATTCAGTGTGAAGCAAATGTCTTTAATTGACATCACCATGCTCTAAAACTAAATGATTATTCTCAAAGTCAAACCTGAGACTTGAAGTCAGCTTACAAGCAGGAACAGCTATTGGACATTTCTGAGCTAAAATTTTAATTGGGATATGGTTCATCTGCAAAGCAGCCAGAGTTCATTCCATTATCCCTTATTATAAGAATCTCTAAAAGCTCATGATCAGACAGCAGGGGAGGAACCCATACCAATTAATTCCGTTTTGCTGAACAAATTTTTGAATCAGAGCTGCTATGGGACAACTGAAATGTTTGGTTTACATTTTTATAACTTCATTCATTGAGCAATTATCAAAGCAAAATAATGACATCTTAACCTCCTACAGTGGTACTAAATAAGCTTTGATCAATTTAAAGGGAAGAAAAAGGAAGGATAAAGGCTCTCCCTCTGTTGTGATTTTTTATTAGATGCAAAGGAGAATACATAAATTACAATTTTCTTCATGTTCTGTGTGGAAGCAGCACACTTGCAAGCAAAGAAGCTGTTTTGGGCCGTACTCTTTGCTGGGTTAAGCAGGCTTGAGGTTTCCTGATGCTTTAAAGGCAGTGGGGCAAAGCCTGCTTTTTAGTCGGACACAGGGACTCTGCTGGAGCCTCCCTGCTGCCCTCCCCACAAGATGCTAAGAGGACCCGGAGCAGGTTCTGTGTCGAAGATGAGACTGCAGCTGTGTGGGGACGAGTAGCCCGGAGCTCCTGCAGACCTGCTAGCTTCCTTCCTTAGGTCTGTTACCTGTTCTTCAGCCCTCCTGTGCGGCACCCCTCTGGGGTCCTGGAAATAGCCTCTGACTGAAATGATCTGGACACACCACGTCCCTCAGTGCCTCTGTTGTGCTGTTCGCAGGTTCAAGAAAACGGATTAGACATTTGAGGTCGGTTTTGATATTCTCCTCTGAAACTGCATGGGCAAAATGCACGCTTGTTTAAAAATAAACAAGCATGGAGTTAAGCTTAAAAATCACTTAATCTGCCTTTTTCACAAAAGTGGATTCCAGGAGGAGTGTTTCAAGGAAGTCTCTCCTTGTTAAACAATGCCTGCTACAAGATTTTGAAGCATGAGATCTTATGGTTTTAAAAAGTGGAGTTTTTTTCTTCAAGTTTATAATGAGTCTTCACTGTCTGTAAGAGAAAACAAGGAACAACTGTTTTTCTTTACCTGATAGTATTTTGGAAGGATGTATGGTTATCAGCCTTTAGTCTTTATTAATTGCAGTGGTAATATTATGCCAAAACGTGGAAGTTCTGGCACTCTTTAAGTAGCCCTAGTGCAAGCACAGTGCTTCCCCTAAAAAGTTTAAAATCTAAGTAGACAAGGTGGCCAAGGAGCTGAAAGGAAGTGCTTGCTAAGGGAAAGGTAAAGTGACTTGCACAAAGTCACCCAACTCATTTATAATAGAGCTAAAAATGTATTTCTCGAAGCCCTCAGAACTAGGTGGAGTTTTTCTAGCCAGTGACAGATTTAAGGTTTCCTGTTGCACAGTCTGTCTGACCTAGTCTCAGGATTCATAACATCGCAGTAGAATTTATAGTTATAGCTTCTACCCCTGGAAGGACTTAAGGTATCAGCTCTGGAAATTGCAGGAGTCTTATATTTGGGAAAGCTGTACTGGGTCACTTTTAGGTGCTTCTAAAATTGTATCAGTCAATTCCCTACCTAGTACATAAAATAGGATGAGTAATTTCCACCCCAAAACTCTTAAGCCACTTTGGGTTTTCAGTACATGTGAAATGTCCAGTACATGATGGTATGCCCCTGGGCTAAATGTTTTACTGACTTTTGCTAAAAGAAATACAAAGTGAAAGCATCCCAGGTTCATGACTCCATGATAGACTAGCAAGAAGCTGCCCAGCAAAATGGTTTCTTTTTGTCTGCCTGCAAACGCTGATTCATCAGAATTACAATGTTCTTTGGAAAGAATTCAAAACAGAAAAGAAATTACAATGTTTTTTGGAAAGAATTCAAAACAGGCAAGAAAACAAGCAAACTTTTGATGGAAATCTGTCTTGCTTCTTTTGCCTGGTTTCTTGGTATCCTGTGGCCTGCCTTTTAAAGGAGCTGAGGGTGTGGAGCGCTGGCGGTGCTGGTTCCCCGGCTCCCAAGCAGGCAACTCCTCTGTGGGTACCATTCCCTCTGGCAACAGGTTATCCTCTCAGCTTAGGGCAGGGATGAAGAGCATGCAGGACAGGAGTGGACCCCCTGGCCCACCTGACTGGGGAAGAGGAGTGTCACTTGCCTATAAATTTGTCTGTAGACAAGGGGATACAGATGTGCTCAGCAAAATTCTGGCCTGTGATTATTTTAATTTTTTTCCCCTGAGTTGCCTGCATTCACTAATGCAGAAAACCTTTAATGCTTCTTTTTTGTGGATAATTGGGGTTTGGGAGAATGAAATACCATCTTTTTTCTTCCGCGGCACAACAAAAGCGTTCATAAGAAACCTCCACAAGTTGAAATTAGCTTTGCCCTCCACCCCCTCACCCCCCCAGCCCCAAACCCACAAGTTCTGCTCAGTGATGTATTTACATGTTAGAAAGAAGAAATGATACTCCAATATTCTTCACTCAGATGCAATTCTGATAAGTGTTGGCTGGGGGAAGACTTTGAGCCTTGAGTGACTTGAGTGAAAGATGCTCAGCAGTAGGAAGGTCTGGGACTTGCTGTCAACCACGGAACAATGTAGACTTCCAAAGAACCCAGAGTCTCCAGGGTAAAGCCCAGATGTTTCACGCTAGCTGCCGCAGGAGGCTCTCCTGAATGTGGAGCACAGCTGTAAAGTGTTATGTCCTAATGAGCCCATCTGAAGTGCTGACCAGAGGACCACAAAGGCTTGCTGAGACCAAGGCTACGGCTTGTAGTGCTGCAGAGATTTCAAGATAAAAAGAAATCATGTTTCTGCTGCTGTGAGCACAGCGTCCCCTGCTATGGAGGTACTTTAACCTCTCTTCTTTCTTAACTGGATGCTCTACCCTATGCCTCTTTGAGGTACAGTATAGAACCTGAAGCCTTTTTGATGTGGTTTTCTTTGTAGTTCCTTTAGTTTATTTCTCTCTGAATAAAAAGGTAGAGGCAGTTTGTTTCTTTACATATTTTTCCTCCCCCCGGGTACTGTGGTATGATAATTTTCCATTTCACAGTTTTGGCAACTGCCTTGGAATATGCATTGCTTCTGCTGTTAAAACAAAACCAAAGTAACAAAGTCATCTTGTGACAACAAGTACAGGAATTCATAAGGCTGAAGTTCTGCTGTGAGGGAAGGAAGGTGACTCTTTGGGTTGAACTGGCTGCAGAAGCAACCTCGTCGAGTACAGAGTTCCAGGTTCTTCATACTGAATGTGTAGAAGAGAATGGAGGTTGGGAGCTGGGGCTATAAAGTGATTCATGTTTTGCCAAAAGAAAAAATGACCCGCTACTCTCATTTGATTTTTAAGTGTTCCTGAGGGCCTTCCCTAAAGGATTTGAGAGTCCATTTTCCTCCTGTGGCTGGATGTGTGAATTTGTGTCAAGGTTGCCAGGCAAGATCCTTCTCTCAGATAAGACCTCAAAGGCCAAAGTCCTTATCGTCGTCATCAGAGATGTTACTGTTTTTTAAAATGGAATTCTGTAGGTCTCAAATTCTTGGGTTTTTTTAATTTGTCTGGTTGGTTGGTTTGCTTTGACTTCCCTCTTACCCTTAATGATTCTGCCTTTTTTTTTCGGTCACAGATGGATTTAATCCAGGAGGGCTGATGCAGAAGTAGCTTTGATCTGTTCTGTAGCAGCTACTGGTGCATCACACAGTTCTGCATTGTGTGAAAACCCCCGTCACAGCAGAATCAAATCCTATGGATATCCCTGCAGGGAGGTTCCTACAGCATCTCCTTGCACCTCCTGTGGAGGTGTGACCTTTTTTCATTGACGATTTGTTAATTGTTCATATGTGTTGTCATTGATTTGTGGCATATTAGATATCAGCTCTGCAGCTGAATTTAGCTGGGCGGCTTTTTTTGTGAGTTTAGTTTAGGTTTGTATTTTTTGTTTGATTTCATTGAATACATTTTCAAACCAAAAACCTTAATGTTACCAATAAGAGAACACTTGTTTTGGAGTGGGAACATTATTTCTTTGAATTTGAGATTAGAGAAGCAAAAAGGCTGCTAATTGTCAGGATATAGAAGACGAGATGGTCTCGTTGCATAGCAAAGGTAGCTTTATGGACAAATTGATGAATTCTGAGTATTGGTCAAGTTAGTCAGCTTGGAGGTTTTCCCAAGTGGTGTGCTAATCATGAGGGTGATCCGTGATGTGATGAGCACAGGCCCACTGATGCTGGAGCAATAAATGCTTTTTGGTACAGTATTTCAAAAGAGTCACGGTAGTAGGCTATGGGTTGTGCTCTGTTTGTACATAGCAGATAAGGGAAGTTGGGTGGCTTTCAACACCTGAACAAGGCTCCATGGAATCACAGAATCATAGAATTGTTTGGGTTGGAAGGGACCTTTAAAGGTCATCTAGACCAATCCCCCTGCAATGAGCAGGGACATCTTCAACTAGATCAGGTTGCTCAGAGTCCTGTCCAACCTGACCTTGAAAGTTTCCACGACTGGGGCATCTACAATCTCTCTAGGCAGCCTGTTCCAGTGTCTCACCGCCCTCTTTGTAAAAAATTTCTTCTTTCTAGCTAGTCTGAATCTACCCTCTTTTAGTTTAAACACATCACAATGGGCCCTACAGTCTGTCCCCATCTTTCTCGTAAGCCCCTTTTAAGTATTGAAAGGCTGCAGTAAGGTCTGCCCAGAGTTTTCTCTTCTCCAGGCTGAACAACCCCAACTCTCTCAGCCTGGCCTCACGAGAGGTGTTCCATCCCTCTGATATTTTTGTGGCCCTCCGCTGGACCCGCTCCAACAGGTCCATGTCCTTCCTGTGCTGAGGGCTCCAGAGCTGGATGTAGTACTCCAGGTGGGGTCTCATGAGAGCAGGGTAGAGGGGCAGAATCACCTCCTTTCACCTGATGACCATGCTTCTTTGTATGCAGCCCAGAATACGATTGGCCTTCTGGCCTGTGAGTGCACGTTGCTGGCTCACGTCCAGCTTTTCATGCACTGGTACCCCCAGCCCTTCTTGTCAGGGCTGCTCTCAATCCCTTCATCCCCCAGCCTGTATTGATACTGGGGGTTCACGCAACTTAAGAGTGTGGCTGCACATCTCAAAGGGCTACAGACCAAAAGGGAACATGTTAGAGCAGGACAAAAGAGGAACCTCATCTCCAATTAGTTCAGTGGGGTTCCCCAAAACAGTAGTCTGTGTCCTCAATGTGGTCCACAAACACATGGGAGGAAGACATTTCTTTCTAAAGTTGAGCTCTTGGTATTGTGTCAGGGTTTTGTATTTACTGGGGAAGAAATCATGTGGGTTCTTCTGAACATTACTTCTGAAGCCTACAAATGGGTTTTTTCATTAACTCTGTGCAAGTACTGCAGTCTGTGCTCTCTCAAACGTTAAATAAGAGAATAAAAGCGTTTCTCTGAAAAGTTAGAAAGCAGAGATGTATTAAAAATGCCACAGCAGGAATTCGGTTTGGATCTTGGTTCTAAAAGATCAAAAGTTTCATTTTCTCCTCAGCACTGGCAATTGCTGGTTCAGCCTCTTCCACCTGTTGTCTCAAGGTTTACTCTTTTTTTTTAACACTTTTTCCATCTTTTTCACAAACAATGGCATCTAACTGAACATTTTTTGAATGATGATCAGTTTCGATATCTTTATGGTAATTTAAGGCAGTCTTTCCTACTTTTTCTTCTTTGCTCATATAGTAATTTATTGCAAGTGGCAGTGTGATTATTCATTTCAGAGACGAGTCTTTCAGATGGCCCTCTGGTGGGTGTTACAATGAAAAGTGTCTGCTTAATGTTACACTGAATATAGCGGAGATTACTTAAGAGCATTTTATTGTGTTTTCTTATGCATGATCCCTACAGTTTAAGAGGTGCGTAGACTGAAAATAGCAAGAAGTGTACTAGGAGGTAGATTTTGGTTGAAGGAATTGAAGCCAACAGAGCAAGATAGCAGAGGAGCCTTCAGGCTTATTTCAAAACCCCACCTACATCCCTTCCCCTTCTGTGTACAGATTCACACCTGGGATCAGACCCAGGCTCTGGAATTAGCACGAGTCAAATCCACACCTTCTGAAGCTGGAGTTCAAATCCAGCCTTTCAGGTTTGTTCCATTGGTTACATCTATTCCAAAGGCAGGACACTCCCACAGACTGGCTTTTCAAAATCTCCGTTTTGTCATCCTCAGATTCCTATTTTTGTCCAGTTAATGGTTGTTGGGTTTTGGTAAATTTTTTGGAAAATAAAAAAAAAAAGCATCTTCTGTTCATGAATTTGCTAGCAGGAAATTAAAAAAGTAATTGTTTGCATAAATATTTCTCACCGACAGTCTGGATGTCCCTGGGTACCTTCCTTGTTTAAGAAGCGCAGAGGGTTGGAGTGAGTCACATGTCTTCTGACAATCTTCCTAAATGGAGGGTCAGAAAAGATTATTCCTTTGGTCTCTTTCAGTCCTTAAAAAAACACCAAAAGAATAATAATTTCTAAGGCATTTTGCTGCAGCACCCACCTGATTCCAGCTTTGTGAAACACTGACCCCCTCAGTGCTCACAGCTCTTTGCCAGGTCACTCAGGCCATAATTCGCAAACACTTAATTCTCCCCAGGGACACGAGATGTGTGCAGGCACTGAATATTAAGGGTTTGCCTGAGTGTCATACTAAGCACAGAACTTAAAACCTGTATTTGGAGATATATTTGCCTCTGCAGCTTCCTAAGCCCTCAGGAACAAGCTCTTTCTCTAACACACAAGGCTGCGTGCGTCACAGACATGTGTTTTGTGCAGCTTTTCGCCCTGATTTTGCCTGGTACAGAAGTTGTCCTTTAAGCAGTCAGGGTGTGAGGAAAGACCCAGGGAACTACAGACCTGTTAGCTTAACCTCAGTTGCTGGAAAAATTATGGAGATTATACTAGATACTACTGCAAGGCGTTTAAAGAATAATGCAATCATCAGGCACAGTCAACATGAGTTCACAAAAGGAAAGTCCCATTTAACTAATTTGATATCCTTCTACAGTAAGGTCCCCCACCTAGTGGATGAAGAGAAGGCAGTGGATATCGTTTTCTGGATTTTAGTAAGGCTTTAGATACTGTCCCTCACAGCATCCTTCTGGAAAAGTTGTTCAGCTGCAGGATGAGCAGATTTACAGTGTGCTGGGTGAAGAAGTGGCTGAAGGGCAGAGCTCAAAGTGTTGTAGTGAATGGGGCTACATCTGGCTGGTGACCAGTCACCAGCAATGCTCCTCAGGGTTCGATTCTAGGGCCAGTGCTGTTCAATACATTTATCAATGATCCGGAGGCAGGAGTTGAATGCACCATTAGCAGGTTTGCTGATGATACCAACCTGGGAGGTGCTATTGACTTGAGGGAGAAGAGGCCTTGCAGAGGGATCTAGATAGATTGGAGCATTGGGCTATGATTAATAGGGTGAAATTTAGGAAGTCCAAATGCCAGATTCTGCACCTAGCACGGAGTATCACTGGGCATAACTATAAATTTGGAGAGCAGCCTGGCAGAAGGGGATCTGGAGGTGCTGGTCAATATGGGTCAGCAGTGTGCCCTGACAGCCAAGAGGGTAAACTGCATCCTGGGGTGCATCAAACACAGCATAACCAGCCGGTCAAAAGAGGTGATTATCCTGCTGTGTTTGTCACTGGTACAGCCTCACCTTGAGTTCTGTGTGTAGTTCTGGGGCCCACGATACAAGAAGGATGTGAAGGTCCTTGAATGTGTCCAGAGGAGGGCAACAAAGCTGGTGAAGGGACTCAAGGCATGTCCTCTGAGGAGTGGCTGAGGACTTTGGGTTTGTCTAGCTTAGAGAAAAAGAGGCTGAGGGGCGACCTCGTTGTACTCTCCAGCTTCCGGAGGAGGGGAAGTGGCAAGGGAGGTGCTGATCTCTTCTCCCTGGTATCCAGTGACAGGATGCATGGGATTCAAAGCTGCACCAAGGGAGGTTTAGACTGGACATTAGGAAGCATTTCTTTACCATGAGGGTGGTCAAACCCTCAAACAGGCTTTCTGGAGAGGTGATCTATGTCCCAAGCCTGTCAGTGTGTAAGGTATTTGGGCAGTACCCTTAACAACATGCTTTAACTTGGTCAGACAGTTAGACTAGATGATCGTTATAGCTCCCTTCCAACTGAAATAGTTCTGTTCTGTTCTATTCTATTCTATCAATAGGAATAGCATGAAAGTCTATTCTATTTTACTTCAGGGGAGCTGTATTTAGCAAAACGTGGGCCCTGCATGATATTTTCTCTAGTCTGTATTGGCCATTTCTCTTCCTTTTCTCACCCGTTCCCAGAGCTTTGCATTCTGAAGTAGACCATTTTTGCCTGGGTTGCACTGCCACCATCCAAAAGTGTGAGCACCTCTCTTCAGCTGCTTTGTTTTACCCTTGATCCCATTAAAAACCTCCCTTGTTTAACATGCAGCCGGTTCTAAAAATACACATATCTTGAAAAGGATGTGAGAGATACAACTGTTTGTGAAAACTGTCCGGACTGGCATCTGAGATGCTTCAGATGACCCCTGCATCCATCTCCATGTCAAAGACAGATAATAGCTTTTTTGTGGTAATCCTGCTTTGCCATTCTCTCGCTCACTCACTACCTTGACAGCCTAAAAATCAGTGGAACTACTTGTGAGCCAAGGTGAGAGAATTTAACCCACATTTTTGCATAGGCAGTTCCAGACCTGCAATGAGACAAGAACAAATTATTCTGGTTTATATTTAGATTCACTGTTAGGGTAATGTGGATTTTCTTGAACTTCCTCTCCTTACAAACAGCTTTAGGTAAGCATCCCAGAGCTTTTTAAGAAATTCATTCAGTAAAGACACTACGCAAGTCAGTAGATCCACAGAGGTTAAAATTTGCCTCCCAGGTGCTGACCAGAATTCCTAGCCATGGTATGGCGATACCCACAGAATAATGAATTCTCCCTATGGCTTAAACTGGTTTTCTCCCGTTGCTTTTAGATTTGACCTTGAAGCCAAGTCTCATCATGTTTGCTTCTTCCTCCTGTTCTTTCTGAGTGTCACTCATTCAGCCCTTGTGAGTCTACAGCTTATCTTTTTATACCGATCGACAGAGCTGTGGGTCACATTTGATGCCCCTCTCTCAAAGGATGCTGAGGACCAGCCATTTTCATCCTTCTGCTTTTGTTATGGCTCTGGCTAGGGCATCCAGATTGTTTGGATGGGGGAAACTCATACATCGTCAAGCCAAGCAACTCTGCCTGTACTTTTGCCCTAGTATAGCTGTCTGTGTATTAAAACGGATGTCATGGGCATTTATGATTGAACTATGCACTTACTCTTCGCATAGACTCATAGTTATTTCTCTTCTCCTAGAAACATGTGGCACTTCAGTATAGAGAGAGCTACTGCCCTCCTCATTGGGAAGGATTTGGACCAAGCTTGCATTTTTAAGAACTACTGGAATGTGTGATAATGAAAGTAACTATTCTGAAAAGACGACTGCTTGTGTAAAGGGTCTGGGCCATACAGATTTTACGCTTCGCATGATCTGATGGGGCACGGCATCCAAATGCCTTCTGTACAGTGTCATGTCTCTGAGCGGATAGCTGAAACTGTGTATGGCGCAAGGCTGGGGAAAGTTTCATTTGTATTGATTTATCCTACCCATTGCATGAAGGTCCTTGATAAATTAGTCGTACTAAGGTTCTGTCTTAACAGCCAGGTGGGAACGGGGCTGCAGTGTGGTAGGTGCTGCACAGGGAACCAGCGAGAAGGCAACACCACCAAAACCCATTTGAGTCACTAGGCCTGTAACAAGACTTCATTACATACCTTTCTTAAATGAGAGGTTATTCATTAGGAATGAATGTCTGTGTCTGGAAGACACAGGTCTTCCAGGTGTCTGGAAGCACGTTAGCTGTCAATATTCCTTTGATTTTTAGCCTTAGCTTTCCCTATGGCTCTAGCCAAATAATTTGACTATCCTACCTCAGTGGGCCTATCTGTAAAACGAGAATTAGTAATCTATGAATATTGAAGGGGTGTTGTAGAGATTGATTGATTGCTCTTTCTGTTGAATGTTTTGGAAAATGAAAGATGCTGTATAAGTATTACTATTGTTTCCAAAGCATTTTTGTTTTGTGAATTTTCTCTGAAATACAGCATTGTTATGCTAGGAATATTTGTATTTTGGACTTTTTTTTTTTTTAAACATGCATTTAAGTTGCATATGTGAAACACTACATAATGTGAACAATATTAGTAAATTACTCAAAGTATTACAGACAAAAGACTGAATTCAGAAACTCCCTCACTATCTTATAGTCCCCTGAAATGCCTCATTACTTAGCAGTACTTAATCGAATTTAATCTGCAGTAAATCTCTCTGTGTCATTAAAATTCTGCTAGGCATTACTTTTGCATTATTCCTAGGGAGTTTGAACTAGACAAGATTTTGGATTTATTTTTTTTTAAATGTGTTATACTGAGGAAAGGAAAAATAATTCAATAGGCTCGCTTCACAGAGATACAGCATTAAAAATAAGTCTGTCTGGCAAAACCAGAAGAAAGTATTGCTGTCCCTGTCTCACATATACATTCTGCTTGACACCAGATTCCTGTGCCCATTTTCCACTTTGATAGATCTTAAAGTTTTTCTTACAATTTTGATGAAATGGATTTTATTTTTTCGTGTTTATCTCAACCACACAGAAAAAAAAGACGGTTGGTTTGGACTCCACAGTGAACCCAGTGGAGCTGTACCAATGGTGTTGGCTGCCCAAAGCGTTCAGCCCTTCTGTGTGGTGCACAGCACGCGACTTCATGCTGCAGTTTCTCATGGAACCCCAGCTCCATGAGTCACGTGAACGTGCTAGAATCACAGCTGTTTGATGAGGTTTATTTTTAAACCACAGAAGTTTAAAAAAAAAAAAAAAGACCAAGCACACATAATGAATCAAAGTGCAGTCGCACAGAATGCTCTTCTGTATTTATTACTGTTTGTAAAATATTAAGATTTAAGATTTTGGGGTTTTTTAGACCGTACACGATGAAATCAGCAAGAGGAAACATCTTCAGTAAATGTTGTTCCCCTTAATGAGAGTACGCCTTGCCTTTCTAAGCAGTTGTTCCAAGTAGCTAACCTGAGTCGCAACGTAGATGAGGCTGGAGACTGAAAAATTGAGTTGAGGGGAGTACTTTTCTTTACTGAAGCAGACAAGCACAGGCCACTCAAGGTGAAACTGGACAATGTTCATGAGATGACTGTCAGGTGTTGCTTTCCTGACTGTTGAGAAAGTACTCAGTAGCACTAGTCCATTTGAGTTGCTTGTTCACCTAGTGATTTATAGGGGACAACTGTGGTACACACTGCTGTTTTTTCACAAGACGAGTAATAGATTTTCATTCAGATCCCCATCATACCGACTTTACTGTGGTTTTAAACTCCCCTTTTTCTCTTTATTGTAAAGGTTTCTGGGCTAAATTGAGATACAAAGTTAAGCAAGTGCTCCGTGTTCCTACCAGAGGTCGATGGTTTTAGGACAGTAAAATCACAGAAATCAGTATATTCTGTCAGCTTTCTGCTTTAAACCTTTTCATACATGCCAGTTTTCATTTGTATTAGTGTCCAACACCAAATGCATCCCATGACTGAGTCCCGTCTCCCCCCGCTACAAGTTTGAGAATTTCCACACCCAAATTTCCAGCAAGCCAAGTGGATGTTTTTTGTTCTTCTTTTTCCTTGTTTTGTTTTGGTTTGGTTTTTTTTTTTTAGCAGCAAATTTTCTCATTTTTATTGTGAATATTAACTTCCCATAGGTTTCCTTGCATGGACTTGCAGAGGGGGGAGGTAAGTGGAATGCATAAGGAAAGGGCAGCTTGCTGGAGAAATGAGGGTGTCAGAGTGGTGTCACTCCCAAAGTGGACAGGTTTTTGGAGAGGAATCCTGAGGGAAATCCAGGCCCCGGGTTCAAGTGCTGTCTGCTGGGAGATCGGCCCCCATTTGTATCAATCTGACCACAAACGTCACCAGCTCAGAATGATTGAAAAGGTCACATAAGTGGCAGAGTCAGGTATGCACCTTTCCCTCCAGTAGCACCTCTTTATCCTGCGCTCATTTTCCAGAGCACTGACATCTGTGGTCACGACCATCCGCCGCTCCTCAGCTCCCCCCTCAGTGGAGGACGGCAGCACATTGTGATCGGGGGGCATTTGGGAAAGGCTGAAAGATTGGTATGTGAAAGTGCTCCGGGCTGGAGCGGATCAGAAGGAAAGTTTCAGAGGGATGGGCATCACGGATCAGAGGAGGGGCGCAGTGCTGAGGAGCCACCCATTCCTGCTGTGGGTCTGTTAGTGCCTCCTCCAGCAAGCTTCTGGTCTTTGGACGGCTCTTGGGTGCATTTTGGCAGCATCAGTAATAATAATAATCAGCATCCTGTTCATAAGGAGAATTATAAGCAAGAGCTGTGTCGTGCAGGGACTTGGATGCAGAGACAGGGCTGCTAGGAGCAATATGTATTTGGTGTGGGGAATAAGGGAAGAGACATCCTGGGAATAGAGAATGAACAATTATATGAAGTAAGCGGTAAAATCAGTGAATTGGTAAAAATGCAACTGGATACCTCATTAAACAACTTAAATAGAAAACAGTTAGTAAGCAAAACTGTGATCAGGGAAGAAAGATTACAAGCTTTGTGAAAGAAGTTGAAAATTGACGAGAAACAGTTTATCAACCGAAGCAAACGTTGTCCTGGAGTGGGCAAGGGGAACCTAAGGAGTCATGCCTAAAGTGTGGGTAGAAAGGCGTGACAGCATCCACCAGAGCCGCAGATCCTTTTACTGGGGCTCACAGCCTAACACCAGGCCTGGCCATGGTGATGGGACGTCCAACCCGTAGCTGCAGAAGTCTGTCATTACAGTCAGATGTGCCGCAGCAATTAATCCAAATGCTCCTTAAGTTTGAGCAGGGAGGAGGAAGAAATGGCTTTGGGCTAGCTTTTAAATCAGACACAAACTCCATGGTTGATCCCACCATGACAAAGGCCAAGAGGTCTTTCTGCAATGGTTGTGTTGATAAACACATCCATGATAATTTTGTCATGGTCTGCACAATAAAGACTTTCCAGAGTGTTATGATGGAGCTGGTCTAACTCAAAAATCTCCAAATATTTTTATCAGATTGCTTTGGACTTTATGAAACCCTGAAATGTTTTCCAAATTGTGAACAACTTTGAACCTTGGAGAAGGCTTGCACGGGACTTGAATTTGAATTAGAAAGTTTCAACTAATTGTATACTATTGAAACTTCCCACCCCCAAATCTGATAAACTCAAATTCATACATATCCTCTTCTCCCTGGTAGTCATTCCATTGAGGACATGTTGTGGCCTGTTTGATGCTTATTTTGAACTTTATGTACTACAGGGTTGTTTTGTAACTTGGGTGAGGTTTATACTACTATAGAACTCTGAGTTTTTCTGTCACAGCAAGCCCTGGGTGCGTGTAGACTGAGAGAGTTACAAGCTGCTAATTGCACAAAGATAGTGGTTCCTTGTCATCATTTGCTTTTATTTATCCCCCTACCCCATAAGATTTTCAGATCAAAACCCTGAAAAGCCTTAGCACGGTTTCAATCCTCTAATTGTGCTGCTGCAGCCATGTGACTGCTTGGCTGAGTAATTCCCTGCAGAAGGAGACAAACTGCATGTTAAAAAGCCCAACAAATAGTGTTTAAAACACGACTGTGTGGCAGTAGTAGCTGATACCCATGCCACTTTGCCTGAAATCTCTCTACTGCTGCCAAGCTGCATGGAGGCTTGATTTATGGTAGCAAGCTTAGTGATCTGAGGGGAAGAGCATGGGTGGGGAGGGAAGGCTAGCAGGACCTTTGGCTTGTTTCCTTTCCCCTTCAACATCCCACTGTCTCCAAAACCGATTTCATCTATCATTAATCAGAACAAATAGTTCCTGGGAGGTTTCCGTGAGGAGGCAGGAATCCCTGCCTGGCAGAGGTAAGGAGCAGTTGCCTTCCCCACCGCCCGAGAGCCTAAATCCATTCTTGCTGTTCTGCAGTGGTGTAAGACAGAAGGAGAAAGAGAGAGCAGCTGGCATAAAATATGCAGGGATCTGCTAAAGACCTTCTTCATTTATAGGTAATATATGGGAGGGGGGTAAAGGGCAGATAAACCCCAACTGTTCCCATTTTACAAAAAGCCTCGTGCTTGTTTTCAGGACGGTTAATTGCATTGATTGTTCTGACCTCTGTATCTTCCTTTCATACGGGAGCTGGTCATTGAATTGCAACTTGTTTTTCGGCTGGCTGACGGTGGAGGAGAAGGGGCTGTCTGGCACGGCAAGGCTGGATGGGTGTGTGTCGAGCGTGTGCATTTTCAGATCACAACACTTAGGAAGGCTGTTGCTCAGTTGCCGAAAGCGCAGCTGATGCAGAGCACGGGAGGGAGCCCAGCAGCAGCCTTGTGATCTCTATCAGGTAGGCAAACGTGCAAACCATATGCTTCTTCCTGCCTAATTTTATTTCTCGAAGTGGCAGTATTATTAGCAGGTAGCGTTTGGGTTCACAAAGTCCTCTTTTTGGCTCGTGGCAGTCAGATGGGGTTGATGAGAGCAGCTGGGTGTGTTTGCCCAGAAGCTGGTATGTATGAATGAGGAGATCAATAGCTGTGCTAAAAATCACTGAGCCATCTGGGATTTGCAGATAGAGGATTGACTTGCAAATCCTACTGAAACTGAGATCTGCGGTAGCTGCTGAATAACAGCACACACAATGGAGGTAGCATAGAAAGTTACCTAGAAGACCTGAAATGGCCTAGTGACGCTTTTCTCAGTCCACGGTTGCAAAGAAGCTTAGGAAAGGGTGAGAAAATGCTGAGGTAGAGGGAAATTATGTTCTGTTGCTGATATTTTTTTAACCCTGTTGTTGACATGTGATTTTGAACGTACTACAAGATGATAGAAAATGCAGTTATATTTTACCAGTACTTGGTGGCTACCAAACCCAGCCTCTACATGTGCATGCAAACGGGGCATGCCCGTAACCAAAGGGGAGAGGGGGAGAATGCACATGGCGAGAGGAGAAAAGGCTCGTTAGAAAGACGGCAGAGGATGTACTTGGAAATGGAGTTTAGGTTTCAAGTCAGTTTTACGCTTATTCTATGCTCTGTGATTATGCATAACTAGCATAGTTATGCTGTCAGGCATATAGCATATAGCAGCTGTCAGGCGGCAAAGAGGAGCTAGGGACAAACCCAGATCTGAGACAGGAAAGAAAAAGCACAGAAACAATCTTGTACTGTAGGTGAAGAAGGCAGTGCATTCGTAGCAGGTGTCTGGTCACCTCTGTAGCACCTTTCAGCATGGATTTTAGGTATGGAACTAGTCTGCCGTTCTTTCTCAGTGATAAGTAGTGATCTTTGCCTGGTTTACTTCACACAAAGAAACTGAGGTATGGGAAAGTGTCCTGTGGGTGTCTGGTCAAGCTGTTCAAAAACGTGGCCAGGAATGGAGAGGCTGGTTGCTGACACAGGATGCCGTGGTTATAGACCTATGTTGCAGTCAGGTAAATAGATATATGTCCATGGTATGGAGCAAAATGGGTATTCTGCTCTATGTACTTCTCTGCTGTCTTTCGTCATGGACAAATTCAGATGTTGAAACTCAGCTGTGCATAGCCATGCTTGACATCTAAGTAGGAAAATAGTACCATCTGGAGCCTAGAAAGACTAAACAACTTAGCCAATGTTGAAGAAGTTTGGAAAAGAACTGAAAATGCAAACCAAATATCCCTCAGTGTTTTATGCACTAACCCATTCCAGTAACGCAAAATAACAGCTTTTCTCTTTTAATTGTTTCTGTTTTTTTTTTCTTGGCAGGGCATGACCTGTCCTTATATTAGCTTGGATAGTTGCAGTGTCCTTCTGTGCTATTCTAGTGCCTGGTTTTAAGAGGTGGTTCTAGTATTTCTTTTATGGAGTTGCTGTGTGGAAAACTTCCACATTAGAGAGAGGAATATTTTGGTGGCAGGTGATGCCATGTCTGAAATACATACAAGCTACTTTGTAAATAAATGTGGGACCATAAAATAAAATGATTGTTTGTCCTCCCTAACAGTGGTATTGCTAACTGTGCTGAGTGTCCAGAGGTTTGTGAGTGTTAACAATATTTGCCAAATCTTTTCCCTGAATTTATTTGCCAGTGGAGATATTCTCAGTAAAAAGACTTCAGGTAAAACTTTAATGAGTAGAAGGCACCCTTCATAACTATAGCTATCACTGCATCACACAGCAGATGTAGTGGTGCCATGACCTACCTCTACAGCCCTTGCTGACGTGTTATTGCACTGGCATTCCTAAGAAACAGAACTGGGCCTTTGTAGAGCTCATCTCTTTTAATGAGACTGCAACCCTAGTTCTTCTGCTGCAAAAATAGAGACCGTGGTGAGTTGAAATTGAAAAGCAGTTGGTCTTGTCTTTTGTGTTGTCCTCTTGGGGTGCACCTACTGGAGAACATCTCTTCTCCTGTGACCTAGACCACTGAGTGGCATCACTCAACAGGGGAATTACCCCAGGTAGACACTTACGGATATGTTCATCACTTGCATAATGTTATTGTTTAGTGAAGTTACAGGGGGCATGTCTGTAGTCAAATATGTTTACAGCTATCCAGGAAGCTATAGGTAGCCAACAGCATATAGCTACAGTGTCCTCTGAAGAAAAAAAAATAATTCACTGACTCCTTATCTTTCTCTATGCTCCGCACTCCTAGAGATCAGAAGTTGAATGATCTGATACTACTTTCAGCATGGTCATGCTTATTTCCATGCATTACTTCCACTGAGGGCAGTAAGAGTTAGGAGTAGACAGCCAGGAAAGAACAGATGAGTTGATTATCATAAAGGTTAATTGGTCTAACTGAAGATTAGGCTGTTAATCTCTAAGGAACCGTCATGCTTTTATTGGATAAGTGATCTGCATGAGAACTTTTCCACGGAAACTGAATGTGATAAATGACAAATGAAAAGAATGGTCCAAAACAATCTTTCATAAGTTGATTAAAAGAAAAATTCTGGCTCAACAGAGAAGGTAGGATCTGATAAATCAGATTGAGAAACAAACTAGAATTTATTCATTTTTGCCTTGATCTTCAAGCAATCAACTGCAGTAGGTATGTGAGTGAAGTCCAGAGTTCCTCAAACTTTCTAATCTTATGGCAGTCAGATAGTGAAACAGAAGGTGTCTTCAGCATTTTTAACAGCCTATCAAGCTGGTAAAGGAGCAAATGTGCCTGTTGGAAAGTCTGTGGTTTAGTATTAACCTGAGACGGTTAAAAAAAACCCAAAAAACCCCAAACCAAAAAAACCCTCAGAAGAATCTATGCAGTGTTGTATTTATCCAGTAGAATGAGTAAAGGAGTCACAGAATCCACTTAGAGGTGAAGCACAGAGCAAACCATACCTGTAGCTGTGACTGACTAGCACTGCAGTATTTCTGCCTCTGAGTAATTCTTGTTTCACCCAGTCTTGGTCTGATAGAGCTATGTAAAATGTCTGTAAGAAATGGCAAAATGTACCTGGTTTTTTAGCTCTCTTAAGTAGTTGTTAGATCCCCACAGGTTCACTGTTGTTCAAAATTTAAGAGAATGCTACGAACTTTATTGAGCGCAGCTGTAGTGAAAAAAACCTCTGTTTGCAGGAAGAGAGAGCATTTTTTGAGAGACAAGTGTTGTTTGATAGTTGTTTCCCCCATAGTGGAAGCCCACAGTATGGAATAAGTAATATTGAAAATAATTTTTGTCACAGTTCGAGTTGTTTCAGAGCAGTAAAACAGGCAAAACATCCCATGTGATTGCCCAGATTTTACTACCAAAAAAAATTGAGCATTACTCTCAATTTTTCATGCTCTTTTTCTAAATGTAGTTTTTTAGGAGAGTCCTCAATTTGAGTTAGACAACTTTTCCCAAAATTCTTTTCCAACACACCAAAATTCAGTTTTGAGTAAACCAAAACTACTTAGCATCACAGAATAATTTAGGTCAGAAGGGACTTCAGGATTTCAGGCACTCAGTTTAATGGTTTAATGTTAAAATGGTGCTCCATTCTGTAGCAGTTCAGTGTAAGAGCAGGCAATACTTAACTCTTTGGAAAATTTAGATTGCGGGGCTTTAAAGCTGTAGAAGAGATTTGGGAGATTCCCTGTGAAGAGGGACTTTATGCAAAAGGTTTGAGGCTTCTTTCTCCTCTTCTTTCTTTCTCCTCTTCTTTCTTTCTCCTCTTCTTTCTTTCTCCTCTTCTTTCTTTCTCCTCTTCTTTCTTTCTCCTCTTCTTTCTTTCTCCTCTTCTTTACAGAGCGGGAAGCTCAGTTTTGCTGAGCACTGCAAGGCCAGGCATTCCTAGAGAAATGTTGTATTTCAAAAATACTCCACCTTTTTCAAATGTAATGGCAGGCTGGGCTGCATGCTGTACTTTCCATGGTGTGTGTTGCCCTCAGGCACTCAGATCTGACTGTTAAAGTGTGAATCCAACCCAAAATGTTTTGAAGCACAGAGCATTTGTCTTTTTCATTTTTATAGTTTTTTGTACACTTAGAAATGTATTGGGAAAACACTTAAAAACCAAAAAGCAAAAACCCTTCAATATCCTGCTGGAAAATGGTGATCAGGAGGAGCCCTGAGGGCCTGCATGGATTTGACATCAAGTCAGAGCCTTTCCAGGAATGAAAGGGATCTGCTTTTGGAGTCAGTGCAGTTACACCGGGGATGAATTTGCCTTCCCTTGTACCTTTCCTAACTTTTGCTTAATGTGGTGCAGTGAACTAAAACTTGAAACTTGCAGAGCACTGTTCCCACTAACAGAAATATCTGCAGATTAATCAGGCTGTGGTACTTAACATTAAATCTTGCCTATTAGAATTGACTGTTATGTCATGCTAATGAGATTTCTTTCAGTTTTACTGCCTACATGCTGCTGATCCAGACAGCCAAGAGTTTTGGTATTATTTTATACTCAAATATGCCTTACTGGCTTGCTTTTTTTTTTTGCTTTTTTTTTTTTTTTTGAGTGTTCTGAGGCATCTTAGTTTTAATTAGCGAAAACCAAAGAGATCCTGAAAATAGTGTTGTATCTTTGTTAGATATCGAAAATAAAAAATGGCTGGGAATAAAGACTGGGGGGTGGGGGGTGTTGGGAGGATCACATTTTTAGAGAAGGAAAAAAAATAAAGTAACAATGGCTTTTCTCTGTTCATTTCTGCTACTGTAAGCAGTTACACAGAGTAGAGTGAAAACATCCCAGTGATATAACAATATAACTAGCCAAATGTACTTTCTCTATTTCTCAAAGGCCAAGCTAATCTACTCGCTGGAGACCTGACCCAGATGAGAGTTACATCTCCTGGGGAAAAACTTCAGGTCTTGAAATAAGCGTAGAAGGAAGGCTGGTGGGATCATTAGCATTGAGAGGCCGGCTGGCTCTCTGCCGCTGCTCCCAAGCGGTGACCACCCATACTTTGAATTTACCTGTTTTGCTGTAGTTTTTCATGGACATAATCTAGCTGCTCACCCCACAGCAAGAAAATGACTCAGGGAGATTTCATCTGTACAGACATGTTTGTGGTTAGGATGCAAAGTGAACGTAGATATTTGAGGGAAGAGATGGGCTTAGCGTCCAGGTAACTTTTTTTTTATTACTCCTATTTTTAAGACAGATCTCAATTGAGCGTAAATGGTATAGCTGTGCTGAACTCGATAGATTTATGCTATCTTGCACTAGCAGTGCATCTAGCTAATTAGCATGGTGTTCTGTGTATTTATCTCAGCATGAAAGAAGCTTTGTCCCGTTCACAAGCCACATCAATGTGGTAGCTCCAAGGCCCAAGCATATAGTCATGAGCAGCAGGAGTGACTAACCTCCTCTTAAGAAACCTCCTTTAGGCCTGAGGCGGTGGTTTTCCCCCTCCTGCCAAAACAACAAGCCATCTGTAGAGGTAAATAAGTGCTGGCATCCTTATCAGTTATTTACAGATGCCTTAAGCAGCAGAAGCAACAAGAGGCATTCAGTCCGGCTGCCGTAGTGTCAAACAGTGATTTGTTGGGGTTTTCGCTTAAATAAAAAGAAATTAAGGAAATGAACCCACCACCACCAATCTAGAGTGGGACCAAAGATGTTTGGCAGGCTAAGGAGAGCGAGGAGTGCCAGCAGCAATAGGGGTTGAACAGAGATTCCTTGCAGGGATCAAGCCAGTTTGAAGGAACTGTGTTTTGGATCTCTGCTGGCCTTCACTGTAGGCACAGAAACCGCTTACCAAGTGAACAGACTGACCCAGGCTGCCCTAAGGCATGGACGGCAAACCGAGGGCAGGGAATTCAGGCTGGGATGGGGCAGAGGCTGTGCGGTATGCCAGGCTCTTTCCTAGATAGATCAGAATTGTGTCCGTCCCTCATGTAGGTTGTCCAGGGACTTGTTTTGTAGAAGTGATTAACGGCCAGTCAGCCCTGCAAGTGTTCATCTTTTTATTTCTGATGCGTAACTTCTCAGAACAGTCTTGTTTTTTGGGTTTTGGTTTTTTTACAGCCATTAAAATTGACCTGTTGTTTTCAAGTCTTTGAGACCTCTGAGTCATTTTGGAGTGGTTTTGACCTGTTTTGTATCTGAGCTTTCTTGCTTACAAGCTGCTTTTCCCTGAAGAAGTCCTGTTAGAATTGCTGCACTTGCAACCCTGCTTCTGTCGCTTATGTGACTCTGTGTCCCCAGGAGTCACGCTCTGCTGAAAACAGAGCTGCTTCTCTGCTGTCTGCTTGTAAAGTCCATGGTGTCATTTCAGAAGTTGTATTTAAAGACGGGATTAAAATCGGGAGGGGTTTAGGCTTACTTTTTACAAACAATTGCTAGTTTGTCTTGTCCGCTAACGTGGACAGCTGGACACATCTTAAAGGGGGCTGCCTCTTAAAAAATTCTCACCCCTTGCTCTTGAAAATCTTTAGTGTACTTGAAGCTGGGTCCCCATAGTTGCTAGTCATATTTGAAAACTTGGTCCTTTGACTTGGCCTGTTTTTTGTTTGTTTTCTTTTTAAAATTTTTTTTTTTTTTGAGACCTCAAGGGGAAGGCAGATTAATCATAATCCGGTGACATTCCATTAGGGAAAACAAAATTCTATTCCAAGTCTCTATGCAATTATTACAGGAGGAAATTTCATTGTGTCAAAACCTCAGAGATTAAATGTGTAAGACAGTGAAAAGCAATACTCGTTTGAAGAAAGCAACAAAATACTACGTTTGCACTGTGAACTAGTTTGCAATATACTTTCTTCTTAAAACAGATGCAAATTACCTAGAATGGGGTATTGCGTTGGTAGACAAAATGTGTGTGTCTTTGTTTCTCAGGCCAGCTTTCTGTGTTATGTGAATGTCCATGTTTGCATAGGGGCGTAGGTATGGTGCCTTCCTTGTGCTCCCAGCATCTGTAGGGTGTCATCGGCAAAGCACCGGAGAAGGTAACTCATTACAATTAATGTTGGAAACTGAAACAGTAGCTCAGGGGAGTGGGATATTGAGCTCTGCACTGAGTTTGGCACTGAAGAATGGCAAGGGCAGGGTGAACGTGGCTGGTGCTCAGAGTGTTTGAAGGGAGAGGACAGGTTGCTGCTGGCTCGTGTCCGTCTTATGCCCCCAAGCAGGCAGTAGTATAGCTGACAGCCATCTCCAGAGCAGAGTGATAACACAATGTCACTCAGACTTTTTTAGGGCCAGGGGGAGAGAAGTGCTGTATTCGTAACTTTCCTAATACATGCCTGTTCTTTTTCATATGCTGGCTTGTCTTTTTTTGAGAGACTGAGAGAATATACATTCTCTGAGCAACATGCTTGCCTAATAGGGTACCCTAAGTAGAGTGCCAAAATAGGGCGCGTTCCCTGCCTCTGAACAGGGTGGCTGCTTCCTCGATGAAGGCCTTTGCTCCAACCAGCCTGGAAAAGGAGAGCCCAGAATGCATGTAAGCTGTTGCATTTTTATCAAAGCAGCAGTGACTTTCTGACAGCAGTAGGTTGACCCTTTTGCGTGCATGCCAGTATTGCAGATCTCTGTCTCTTGTAATGAAATGCCCGGTTGCTGGAGGAAGAAGGAACTGGGCATCAGTTGAAACTCAACAGGAATATTTTTGTTGGCTGGGCAGGATGTAGAAGTCTACAATCATTACTTGAAACTGAAATTGCGTTCTGGCAACATATAATTGAATGCAGACCTGAGCACTCTTGAGATGATAATGAACCACAAAAGCTCGATGTACTAGATTATGATGCCAGCTTTTATGGTAGGCATCAATTTATCAATTGTGTGGATATAAATGAGTATCTCATACCACGCTAAAATTGTGCTTCTGCAGCAAATCAAAGCTAAACAGCAGGATTCATGTATAGATACATAAATTGTAGCTATGCTTAGCAATGCTCTCCCCCAGTCTTCCCTGTTTCACGGGGACAGTGAAGTCATCAATCTTTGCTAGTAAGAAGCTTTAAAAAAAGAGACAAAAAAAAGCTAAGGGAAGTATCAACAACGCAGCGTTGAAAGTGAAAAGTGGTTACTGACAGGAGTCCTGTCTGATCTAACCCACTTCAAAATGTGTTCACTAGAGTAAGAGGGTGGTGGATGGCAGCTGCGTTGCTAGATTGCATCTGCTGTACCACAGAGCATGCCTTTTGGCAGGTTAGGTGAGATTCTGTGTGCGGGAAGAGATATGTTTTTGAGCCTAATCGGGGCTTCAGGTCTCTCTTTGTGAACAAAACATGTAGCCACCCAAGGGGAAAGAGGCACTCTGCAGTGCCAAGCCTGCTCCGGAGGGGCTCGGCAGCCCCTGGCACTACAGGGAGAAGAGCTGCTGGGAAGTCGTGCAGGACTTGGGCATATGCTGCTTACCCTGGTATTGTTTCTGCCTGTCTTTGAAATGAAAGTACTGCTTTACAGTTTCTAATGTCCCCCACCGCATAATACATTCCCTGTGAAATGTAATGGAAAGTTGCTGCTGTAATTAACTCATTGATTGTTTAAAACAATTCCTAATTGTACCTGGCTGGAAAGCAGGGAGGATCTCACTGTCACTAATGTGACTGGATAATTATAGATTTTTCTTTTCCTACTTTTTCTGTAAAACATGTTTTCTTTGCAGGAGCTTTTATTTCTGGCCAGTTAACTTTCAGTTCTCGTGAATGGCAGATGCAGGCTAGCAATCAGCCCTGGGGCAGCAAATGGGATGAAGGTATTTCAGACCTCGATAACTCTGCTCCCTTAGGGACACTCTAGGCAAGCAATGTATTCATTTTTATATGTAACGCATGGAGGCTACTACAAAGCTATGAAAAACAAAAAGTCTGTGCAATAGCAAAAGAAGTGTGTATACCACTGGAAACCATCTCTGGGAGGCTTCTTCTAAGTGCTGGAATATGATTCAGTTGTTCTTTTTCAGAAAAGGAAAGAAATAAAGAAACCAAATATCCTGGGAAGCCACCTCTGGGATGTTGCTTTTGCATCTTGGCATAAGAGCCTGTACACAGCCTGCCACAATCCACACATATTCAGTATTTCTTTTCAATAGGCAGCGCAGTTGCTAGCCATTACCACAAATCCTGGGGATGCCGGCAAACGTCGGCTCTTTCATCTCCTGCTTCTCACAGCCAGTTAACAGCGTGTCGGCATGGCACAGTGGGGTAGCACAGTACTTCTTCCAGATAATACGCTATGCTCCGCACATGCCTGTGCAGCAACGCATTGCTCTCTGTGGATATGTCTCTTTTAAAGCCAATGCAGGTCCTAGGCCTTGGACTAACTAGCAACTTGCAGCCACTTCTTCCAAAGACGCTGGGAGACTTTTTAAATGAACGTGTCCACAAGGACTGACCGGAGCCACCATAAAAAGCTTGCTGCTCTCTTCTGATGTCTACCTTGCAGCTCTTTCTCAGATGTGCCGTCAACTTGTGCAAACCATTTCTGTATCTCAGTTACTTATCCACAAAATAAGTACCTGTTTGTCTGTAATGGGACAGAGACTCTGAGTCTTTACTATAGTGCCTAGCACTCGTCTCTTTTCTGAGGTTTCCAGGACATATTATGCGACAATTATAAATAGTAATATTTTCTGTAGGGGCTCTGTGCTTGTTTATGCAGTTTAGCTACACTCTACGTATTGGTGTATCTTGTGAGATTTTTGCCATTTCAGTGATGCCCTAATAATCACCACTGTAATGGGCTCATGCTACTTAAGGAGTGAATTCAGGTATCATTGCTAGAACTGAATAGTGTATTTTCTTCACTCTGCATCCATAAAATAGTATTAATGTCTTGAACAAGGCATATAGGAGGCCTTCTTTACAAGACATAAACTTCAAGGAAGTCAAACATTCTCTTTGAATTGAAGTTCCCATAGTGTGGCTGGAGAGGTTATGAGTGATCTTTTTTCTTTGAAAATTGCATCTGTAGTCATGGGTTCACTTGCCTCATATTGAGCAATGTAAAAGACATTTTGCAGCAATATTTGCATCTATTTACATCCAGTTTAACACGACAGGGGAGTTTAATTCTGCATTAATCTGGGCATTAACTTCCTAATAGTTATTTCGTAGCTTTATGGGGGAAGGCAAAGCTGCTGAAGAGTTGACATAGATTAAGTAGGATGTTCTTCCCCTAAGACAAGGCCAAAGTGAAATCCAGTGTATACAGAAGGAGACTTATCAAATAGAAATCAGTCTGGGACATCTGTTTTAGGAAAAGACTCAAAGTATTGAGGTAAATGAACACATTTTTGAGGAATGAAGTATGCCTGGCTTGTTTGTTTGCTTTTCAGGGGAAATGGATTCAGGGCGTAGCATCAGAGCTTTCGAAGTACTCAAACCTTAAGGCTGAGAATGCAGCGGCAGGCACGGCCTGTTGGGCACAGGAGAAATGTTCTTTGGTTACCTTCTTCCCGTGAAAGAAAGGGGGATGTGTGTGTGTGCTTGTATAATACCTTATAGCCAGAATTTGGTAGTATTAGGTTTTTGCAAAGAAAGCGTATTCTCCAAAGATGCCCAGTTTGAGCATCTAAAAGACAAAATCTGTTGAAGGCTTATTTACATAATTCTTCATGAGTTTAGTGGGTTGGAAGTACTCCTCCCATTTCCATTTCTGGTATCAATGACTCCCTTTAAAAAGTCTAAGAAGCAATGAGGATTCATTTCCTTAGCCTAGATCTGAATCTAGTCTTAAAAATACTGTGTTTCAGTCCAGCTCTGAAAAGATAAAAGCAGATGAAGTTATGAACAAATTCTAAAATTTTCTGACCATATACCAACATTTAAATTCTGTATTCAAGTCAAAAATCGGTGCTAGTGACCAGAAATTAAGATTTTAATGCTCTGCTCCGAGAAACTACCTTGAGTAGAATAAGAGGAAAAAAAAAATTAATTGTTAACCAGGGAAGTAGTGCAGGAGATGGTTTTGCAAAATGGCATTGATGAGGGCTGTAATTAAATGGCGTCTTAAAGAAATGAAGGAAGCTCAGCATAGATTTAGTTTTTAAAGAAAGCTGGATTTAGAGTGCTCCAGATGTTTTGCTTAGAATAAGCTTCATTGACCTGGAATGTAAAAGTGTGCCAGCATACTCACTGGAGCATTGTTAATGCCTCTGGTTGGGTTTGTTTCAGGATCTTCAGTTTGAATTTCAATGTATTTCATTTTGTGAGCACAGTGATCTACAGAGAACATTTAATCTACAGAGATTAAAATTATAAAGGTATACCAAGCATCCAAACACAAAGCTTTGCATTGTGACTTTTCCCTATTCTGTTTTGGTTTTAACTAAGGTATCCCAAGTATGTAGATCCATTGTTTCCTGAAAACCTATTTTTGCAAGTCTTGCCTTATCAAAATTCTTTATTAGGACGACTGTGTTTGAAGAATGTTTTCACATTTTTAAAAGGTGTGGCTTATCTGACCTGTCATCCAGGCACCTTTTGTAGCCAAAGATAGCAGAAGGCAACGCTTGAAACAATTGAAAAATTAGCAAAAAAACCTCTGTAATCCTCATTAAAATGGTAGTTAAATGTTTTGTTTGTGTTCACTCTATGTACTTTTACTGCCCATCCCCCTGACCAGTAGACAATTGGAAGTTAGTAATTTACAGAATGTTGGCAAACAGGTTTAGACCCTTAGGACCGAGAGATATCGATGTTATAGTGTCTCTTATCAAACAGTGCCATGCTTCTTGTCAACAGAGGCAAATGAGTCAGGCTTGCAGCACCTTCCTGATGCACGGAAGACCCACCCAAAACTTTACAAGTATCTGCTATGCACAGGCAAAATGTATTTTCCGAGTTGCTTCTGTGAAGCACTTGGGCTCTGTTTTCTAGATCTGAATGACCGCACTCAATTTCAAAACCTCTGAACAAAAACAAAGATCATGGACATCGTTCCTTCACACCTCAGGATCCTCAGGACCATGAGTCTTCCTTGCTATTTTTGTAAAAGCTAGTGTTGTCTTGATAATTGTTTGTCCCTGGATAATATGTCATCTTGTCAAACCTCGCATCGCCAGCTCTGAAACTGGACAGCCGTAAGCCTTTGGATATCATGGGGCTATGCATTAGAAATCTTGACGTTTGTAGCAGGGTCCCAATGTCATCATTACTGTGCAGCAAAAATGCTTTTTTACATGCTCAGTCAAATATGTCAGGAGACAGAATGTAAAGATAATAGATTTACTCAATCCATGGGCTTTTTAACAATGGAAGAAGACATCAGAAAGACGATGTAACAGAACACAGACTGCTCTAGCACTTCAGCTAGCTCCTAATCTGTTCTCCTGAAACAAGCTGTAATCTTTCCCCCTTCCTTTGTTGTCCAAAATGCCCACTTCTCTCTGTTCTCCTCAGAGGATGGGGAGAAGATGCAGAAAGAAATGAAGAAAAGGAGATCACCTTCTCCTGTGCCATGCAAAGCTAGACTCCCTTTGTCTCTCCTTATAAAGTTGTGCTTCCTTCTTTCTAGCTGTGGGGACATTTCCTTCCACCTCCTCCCTCAGATGCTTTGATTAGTATTACTTGGTTGTACCTGAATTAACCCATTCCTACCTTGGACACGTTCACAAGTCCTGAAGACCTACTCCTAAACTCCATGCTTCAAATGTCTTGTAACTATTTTAACTTCGGGAGAATTGTCAAAATACAAAATATGATTGTATGGACTGGGCAGCCTAGAATGGGGAACTCAAGACTGGTTAACCTCCCATCTGCTCTCCTCCGCACCGTTGGTTTTGTGGTAGTCATTCTAGGGACCAAGGAAATCCACATTCAAGAAGCACACAAAGTGCAGTTACTCAACATGATTATGCTGCTGCAAATGCCTCATGTGGTCCCATTGCACAGACTCAAAGTAGAACATGCAGCAGAGCAGCATTGCTTAGTAGGGTGCTAGGTGAAGCACTGTGGGGTGGGGTATTTTAAATCCATGCTAGGTCAGTGTCAGTGGCAACGAACCACATCAGTATAACCCCAGCGATGGGTCAGGTCACTGCACTTTCTCTGGGATCTCTGTGTATTAGCTCTGTCTCTTGTCCTTGTTTTATTTCTTTCCTTCTCCTGGGCTCAGTTTCCTAGATTGCACCTCTCTTTCAGCCTTCCTACCTCTTTTTGGCCTCTTAACTAAGTTTCCATTCTCCTCTACCTCTAACCTCTTCACTTCTCATGTGCTTCATTTACTATTCCCAAACTGTCAAAAACAGAGGATTCATAATTCTGAGTTGCTGAAAATTTCTGGTACGGAGCTGAACTACAAGTTGTGGCTTGCAAATACCAGTGCTTCCCTGACAGTAACCCGGTAGAAGCAGCAGTTGTCTATCGTGTGAAGATAATGTTGTTTATAGCTCTTGCTGGCAAGCCAGAAGCTGACGCCATTACTTGGTACTAACTAACACGCCTTCTCTTTCTCACTGAGGGGATTTGTGAGAGCAGAAGCAGACTCTTGAAAGATGCTGATGAACATGGTGGCTAGTAAAGGGCACCTTATGTTCTTCGCTTCTTTATATAGACTGCAGTTTTGCCCGACAGGCACTGTGCAATTTCTAAATGCCCAGGCAGGAAGAACTGGCTTGTAATTGAACGTGGATTCAAAGAAAATTCTGGCGCATGCTTTCTGTAGGGCATTGGACAAGCTATGCCATCTTTCTCTTTGTCATATTTAAATTATACTTTTACAGCTGTATCTGGTTGAATCCTAACCTTTTCAAGGCTGGGCTGTTTGAACAGTAACATGTATAAAGCACCTCCTCATGCAAGTTGAGGTGCTTATTACATATAATTACTTATGAATAAGCCTTTGTCCCAAAGAGCTTATGAGAGACCAAGCTCGTTCCACACAGCCTGATGAAATAAATCAGATGGCATTCACGTTCACTTGGTACTGACTTGACCTGAATTCAACCTGTCTGGTATAAAGATGAAAATCTTTCCATATCATTATAAAACCCCTTCAACCATTCATCATGTCTAATTGCTAACTTTGTTATCCCCTAGCTAAGCAGCAAGCCAGCTATTCATAATAGCTTTATAATAAGCTGCTTCGTTGTCTACAACCCATATTCTTTGTTTTCTCACCTTCTTTGCTTTTAAGTCCTGCTTCGGTCAGAAGAAGAAGAGAAAGAGCAAAGCAAACACTTGTTCCCTGTTACTGGTGCCTGCGCTTCCACGCAGAGGCCAAGATTGGCCTCGCAGAATTCCTGCTCCTTTCTCTCCCAGGTGCAGCTGCAGCTAGGGCACTATATTGTTGGGAGCTGGAAGCCTTTCCATTTCCCTCTTTGTGTGTTTCTGTGTAGACATCAACCGAGCAGTGCCTCAGGCAGTCAGAGCAGCCCTTTATTGTGTGATACTTGATGTGTTTCCCAGGATACTTGTCTTCTGGCAACCAGAGTGTGGAGGTGACATTCCTTCAGATGGAGGTGGTTAGGAAGTGATGTAGGAACCTCTATTGGGAAAGGTTACAAGGCATAACTGCAAAATGTGCATAGTTCAGGATTTCTCAAAGTGGCTAGAAAAATGGCAAAATAAGGCCAGAAGAAAGGCCCAAAACAGTGCCTTGAAACGAAAAGCTTATTTGCAGCTTATAGTGCGTGAGGTCTCTCGAGAAGCTGCAGGTCCCGTGAGGAAGAAAGGCTTCCCTAGAGAAAACTGAAAAGCTCTGTGTATTCCCATGAGCACAACTCGCCAGCTTCTTACCAAAGGGCCGTAGCATGGTCACATCCCAGTCAAATATCTCATCTGAGTGGTTGAAAGCTGTTACCCTGATAAGCAAGCTTGGTCACTTTGCAGTTGCTGAGTGCGGAAATACACTCGCACACCCCTGTGAGCTACTCTTTGGCCCTAGGCTGCCTTTGGTTGTTAGTACAAAGGTGTACAAGTCGGAGCAAGATATTATTGATTGAATGGTTTAGAATCATAGAATAATTTAGGTTGGATGGGGCCTCCAGAGCTCAAAGCAGGTCTAGTCAGATCAGATCGCTTGGGAACGTATCTATTCCAGGCTTGAAGACAAACAGAGATGGAGATTTTACAGCCTCCCTGGGCAACTTGGCCTTATGCGTGGTTGCAAGTAATTAGCAGTCTTACCTTTAAGCCTTAACCTGTTGTGGGGAGGGGAAAATATCTTTTTATGCAGAAGCATTTGCTTCAGTGCAAGCACCACAAGAGAATGTAAACTATGTTCTCTCCTGAAACTTCTCTCATCGTGATCTTTAAGTACTGCTTAGGAACAGTAAATTCTTGGTTGTTCCTGGTGATGTAAGGAACACAGATGTGTTTGCCCTCTTAGTATATATTTTGTTGATAGATTCCCAGTCATAACCCGTAAAGTGATTGAAAGCTTCCACCTGCTATTGGCCTCATAATGCTCTTAGAGCCTTACCAAAATCTCGAAGCACCAAAGTCTTGAATCTGGGATGCTTTAAGCTCAGAGGATTACTGCACTAAAGAAAACTTGAAGAAGATCATTAGGACAAAAAGTCTGTTGAAATGTCAGAGTGCGTTGTATACTGCAGTCCTGAGCTCTGCTGGGGCCCCTTGGAATTTCTGTAATACAAAGTAATAAAAAAGATCTGCAGTGGGTTTTACCATTATTTTGCTGCATTTCCTCTACTGTGACTGAAATGCATATTGTACTGCAGACTTTCTACTTCAGCCTTCAGTCACACATTCTTCTCTCGTTCAAACCTGTGGTAAAAGCAAAATCTTGCTTTTTGTGCTACCTCCACTCTTGTCCCCTGGAGATTTAGGTTTTGGCAGGCAGGCTTTATGGATCATGCAGGTGAAGCAGCTGGATCCATAAAACCTCGAAACAACCCCAAATGTTTGGATTAAGTTCTTATTTCTTATGAATAATTTACACACATGATGGCTAAGATTCCGAAGAGTAGTATAGGTATATAGTTATACATTATGACAATGCATCATTGAGAAAGCTGCATTAGATTTTAGCTGTTAATATTTCCTCCTTTTATAAAAGGCCCTGAAAAATTACTAAAATCTAGTCTGGATCTTGAGGCTTTATAATTATCCAATGGTCAGATGTTAAAGAGCTCAGCAAATTTCATATTAAAATATGTTTCAGGATTTCAATAAAAACTGATTATACAGCTATTTCTTCAGATCCTTTAGCACACTGTAGCTTCTTTTATTGACTGCTATTCAAGGTTCTAAAGAGGCAAACAATGCTTAATATGGCCTTTTGTCAGCAAGATCTGTTGATGGCACATGTATTGTCTGTTGGTGTTGTAGAGACTAGCCTGGTTATGTTACCCTCTGGGGACTTCAGGGGAATGATGATGTGAGAGTGATGCAAAGCCAAACTTTTCCCTCTATGATTTGTGCATCATACCAGTCCACAGTCAAAGCACAAGCAGCAACTAAGGGATAGGAATCTGATGATGAAAAACGACTGGGCGGCAGTAGAGATAATCAGGGCTAAAAGGAGGAGAGGAGGAATCCTTTTTTGCTGCTTTTCTTTGGAGAAAGTGAAAGGCTCCACATGAAGATTTCTATGCTGTTCAGAGGAGCCTGTGTTTATGCTGAAGGAGGAAAAGACTGAAAAAGATGCTCATTATATTGTCAGAAGCTTCTTGCTTCATTTCAGTACTGTGAGCTGCTGGCTCACTGGGAGATATGTATAGAAACTGCATGCTATTCCTAGGGATTTGTGTTGTCTTTTTTTTTCTAATTTGAGAAAAATGTGAGTGCTTATTGAAGTGAGGAGATTGACAGTGTGTGCTGCTGTCGGGCCCAGTGGAGGCAGATGCTTATGAAAGCTTCCCCCTACAGCTTTGCCAACGTACGCACCTTAATCGTGCTTTGCAGCTGCCCCGATGGTCCCGGTTCCTGCACGGTTTGTGTGTAATTAGAAAGTGCTTTTCAGTGGTGAGGAAGCCTCTGAAGACTGGGAGGGTCTGTCAGTTCAAAGGCACTCGGAAAGTTTGAGCGTCTATTCACAGCTTTCCTAATCTCTCTGTTCCTCCTCCTTCCCTTTATCTGCTTTCTCTTCATACTGAATGTTACTTCCCTTCGCCTCACGTCCTCTCCTGAATCTCTCTCTGCCTGCCTACTCATTGTACCTCTATTAGACCCCGCGAACAATTAGCTCGCTCCTTCAGCTCAGCCTCTCATCCTCCGTTTGAGCTTGGTCAGGGTGTGACTTTACTGGGCTTTCCCCACACATCCATCTTCCAAATCTTTTACATTTTACGACTTTCTCAGATTGCCTCAAACGCAACAGCGCTGGAAACCACAGGAACCGTAGTGAGCCCTTAAACTGAAATGAAAGCTCATTAGTCCCGTGTGGCTGACTCTGTGGCCCACAAGAGACATGGCAAGTCCTGGGCCGTTGGCCTGGAAAGTTTGGGTAAGAGTGTAATGAGCTCTTTGGGGCCCCCAAAGTCTGCAAAACTTACTCTTCTTCATTTGCCCTTTTTTTTGTGTGTGTGAAAGTGTTCCCTAAACAAGTGTGCTTCATGCACAGTCATATCCCTGACCTTCAAGTAAACTGTTCTGAACTACAAGCAACAGACTTAATATGAGTCATTTATAAAGGCAAAAAATCCAGTCATCCCTATTATGTGCTGATCGTAACTTTGTCTGCTGTAGGCTGGTGATCTCAGTAGCCAATAGAGACTTTTTTGAGGAAATAACTATCTGTTTAATTACTTTGAAATAAATCTTTTGGTCTGTAGCAATTTCAAGACATGCTCCTACTTATTTTGGATGTATTTCTTCACCAAAAAATTCCTACAGTCTGATCCTTCTCCATAATTTCAGCTTGAGAAGCAACAATAAAAGTAAGGATTATCAGCAGGAAATGTTAGTCTGTATATATTCTTAGGGAAGCCATGCTACTTGATATCATCAGGAATTAATTTGATTAGTCATGTAGACAGAAGTGCGGGGGCAATTTGTGCTCACAGCAATGCTTGTGCAAGCTGATTGACTTCATTGCAATTGCCTGTGATGGGAAGTTCAGTTTGACCTCTTTTCTTAAATTTTCCTTAAAGCCAGATGACTCAGACCTTTCTGCAGACAGGGCAGACAGTGAACTGTGTATGGTTCAGTCCTTGAGTGCCTGTGACAGGGAATGGAAAGTCTTAGACCTCTGGGATTTCATGATATTCATGTCTATCCCACACACTGTAAAAGGAATAGAGTTTCAGTATATCCCAAGTGGCAGATCTTGAAAGACTTGAGTTTTTCTCAGATGTCTCAAGTTGATCACCCAAGATTTCAGGCAATAGCAATCACAAGTAGATTTCTCAGTAGTGTTTCTTTTATCTGCATCTTGAGACGTGCAATTCTTGAGAAAATAGCGAGAAAACCATAGCGTCATCCTGAAAGATAATGACCATGACCTGCTTTCCTCAGCTTTCTTTGCACACAAGAGTCTCCGGAAAAGGCTGTTCCAAGTCGTCAGTTTGTCACACACAGAAAACTCGATTGGTTCCACAGAGTTTCAAGTTTCTCTGTTGCATGTTGCAAATTCGGGGCTTCTGCTGTGTTTTCCATGTTATATAAGTCAAACATTTGATTTTGTTCAAATTAATGTTCTTGTTATGAAACAGCTGTAATGCACATCTCTGGAACCCTCCAACTGCCTTCTTTGCTTTGCTTTTTCAGACTTGGAGCCAACAAAAATTTAAGTGCCATAGGAAGAGGTATAAAACTAACCCATGATGTGGGAGCAGTTCTGCCTGTTTGCCATCCAGAGGTGGCCAGTACTTGACTTTATTTACTCCAAGGGCTTGGTTGGACTGCTCCTCTGGACCTTCTCCCTCTCTTTTTCATGGCTAGGAGCATTTCTGACAAGAAGGCGGCACATTCCGTTTCTCCCCCAGAGGCTTGCTAGACACACATGCGTGCACACAGGCACGCTCTGCCTTCTCCTCCCACTGAGCTTTTTTTAGCATGCTGTGGGGGAACAAAGCCTAGTAAGGAATAATAGATGCAGCCAGATACCTGATTGTGGGTTTAGTCTTGTGCTGTTTTTTGGGGGTTTTTTGAAATATTTTTCTGCCCCTATATATAAGATGGGTCTGGTTTTGGTGGGAGGAAAGCAGATGGTACAGAGCTGTTTGTTTATTTATGAGCAGAAGGAAAAAGGTATTTGGGAGGTGGTAGTGTGTGAAAATGTACAGTGTATATTGGACTTTATTCTTTCAATGTCAAGCGGGGAGTAACTAGTGAGGGAGCTGCTGCATGTTGTGAGTCTCCAAGTCACCAGTGCTGTCATGCTTTGGTGTACGTTATGATGTGCAGAACTTGACTGAGGTTCTTCCTTGATTTCAGTCTTGTAATTGCACCAAGGTTTTTGGGACTACTTTTTGTTAACTTTAAGATTGCAGCTGTATGTAAACTGAGGGTGCAGGAGTGCTACTGAGTCTAAATTCATGCCTCTGCTCTAGGCTGTGTCTATTAAGGTAAAACATGTTGTAGGTTTCCATTCGTCTGGGAAGCCAGTTACACAGGATCTGCAAAGTGCTCCACACAGACCACTAAAACCCCAGGGCATGCCACAGGCCAGTGGATTTTCTAAGATGGGAGCTGATGACCTTGTTAGGACTGTAGTGACTAGGGGCTCAGGTGCTAGGACTTGCGGAGACTTTGCTAGAGCTAGAACTTCACTTATAATTTTAGCATAAAGATTGTCTCTTCCTTTGAGTGTCATCTATTGCTCGTGGTTGCTTGCTCAGCTGTTTTGCAGTTCTAGACTCCACACTGGTTCATTGCTGGTGTTTAGCCTTAACTTCATCAGGACTTTGTGTGTTAATTACACATATATGTTTCGCCATTCAAATGGCAGCTCAGCAATTTTCCGTCTGTCTTGCTGGGTAGGATGACATCTTCCTTTTTATCCTTAGAAGTCCTTTACCATCAGCAATTCTTCACACTTGCAGCAAACAGGTGTTTCTGAGCTTATGTGTTCTTTGTGTGTAACCTTTTCTGTTCGTTTTTATCACACCATATGGTATCACATCGAAATAAAGCAGGGCTTCTCCTAAATAAGGCGAGAACTCCATCATGGCAAAGTGTGTGCATAGGATGTGGAGGGCCCTGCAAGTAGAGCAAGAATGAGCCATGTGATGCTTCAGCAGCATTGCTGAATGTAGGAGGGCCAGGAAAGGGCATTTTCTTTCCTTTCTTCTCCCTTCAGTTTGCTTTCATTTGCACGGCACTCATCACCTGGCTCTCTTGGGTTCACAACTACGAGGAGTAGCTGGGATTGTTGTTTAAGAATGTGTTTATAGCTGCAGAACTAAAAAGGTCATATTCTATTTTGGCCTGCAGGAGTCTCAGGCTGATTCTCCCTCCTCCATGCCCTCCCAGTTTTGCTGATGTGCCATGCAGTAAGCAGAAATACATGGAAATACTGTCAGCCTAGCACCCTGGAGCCCCTGCCATGGACCAGAGTCCTGCTGCACTAATTGCCTAGCAAACAGAAAATACTTGGGTACCCAGGTTTGAGTTGTGGCTTGCGAGTAGAAGGATGCTGGGTTGGAGCAGGTCCAGAGGATTGCCACAAAAATGATCAGAGGGATGGAACACCTCTCTTATGAGGACAAGCAGAGAGGACTGGGACCATTCAGCCTGGAGAAGAGAATGCTCTGGGGAGATATAATTGCGGTCTCTCAGTACTTAAAGGGGGCCTACAGGAGAGATGGGAACAAACTTTTTAGCAGGGCATGTTACGATAGGACAAGGGGTAATGTGTTTAGACTAAAGGGGGTAGATTCAGACTAGATATGTTAGATATAAGGAAGAAATTTTTTACTATGAGGGTGGTGAAACACTGGGACAGGTTGCCCAGAGAGGTCGTAGATGCCCCATCCCTGGAAACATTCAAGGTCAGGCTGGACGGGGCTCTGAGTAACCTGATCTAGTTGAAGATGTTCCTGCTTATTGAAGGGGAGGTTGGACTAAATGACCTCTAAAGGTCCCTTCCAACGTAAACTGTTCTATGATTTTATGTTCCACCTGGTAACAAACTCCTTTGGCAAATGTCAGCTGTCCTAAGGTGGCTTTTGGGGCATTTTTTGTCAGTGAATAGAAGATGCTACCAGAGGGGGTCTCTGTTAGTGGCCGATTCCTCTGTTGTAGTCAGTGGATCAAATTGTACATATTTTCCTCTTTACTACAAGTTGATCAGTTTGTTTCAGTATGTGTAATACAACATCAATGCATGCATTAATCACTAGAGCAGCTGGTAATTAGTTAATTTTTCTTCTATCGTTTTTTTTCATTCTCACTGGGATTCATAGTATAGTGGGCAGAGGAAACAGGAAGGAAAGGAAAATATTTAGAAAAAATTGCCAAGTACAGGGGCATCCCTGCAAAAACATCACTGCCTAAATAGACTGTAAAACAAATGAATCATGGTGCTTTGGTTAGAAACACTAAACTGCTGAGAAGAAGTGATGTTGCCTTGTTAGACTTGCGTTTGTCTAGCATTTTCACCTTGCCAGTGCCATTCTATTAGGTACAGGTTGATCAAGGAAATGCTACAGCTCTCCAAGACAATCTTTGTACTCAAGAAACATGGCTGAGAGGCTTCCACATGATTTCTGATGTCCACCTATTAGTGCTGGAAGCAGAAAGGAGCCTGTCTTGCCCGCACAGAAACCTCCACGTTGTTCAGCTGAGGGGCTTAGGGCAGACTTAAGGGGTGTCCTGACTGGCATTGAACATTTGCACAGTGCCACAGCTTCGAGAAAGAAGTAAGAAAAAATGTTCTTTTCTGTGGTGCGGAGGATGCAGCCGAAAGCTTGCCTACTTCTGGCTGCTCGGTTCCAACATGGTTTTTTGCTTTCACAGAGGTAGTTTTAGGGCACGGCTTCCCAAAAAAGGCTCTCAGCCTGATGATCTGTGATTTGGGGAGACACGGTCCAGGGAAAATAAATGGAAAGACAGAGCCCTCAAAGATCTGAATCCATATCTCAGTAGTCATCTACTTGAAGGGGATGCTGCTTTCATCTCTTCTTTATGGACAATGGAAGTGGCACTCTCCTTAATGGCAAAGGCTGTGGTGGGGGGCGGGAACTGAAGGTACAAATGGTTTTCCAAGCTTATACAAGAAGCGAATATGGGCTGGGACTAGGACGCAGGTTTCTTGATGTGCTGTCAAATAACCAACTGTCTGACACCCTCTTCATTGATTTTGTTGTTCACTGTGCAATAAAATTATGCCAAGGTTTGTAGCCACGTATTGAGGCAGTGAAAGAGTTATTACGCTTTCTTTTTTTTTACTTATCTTTAAAAACTAGCCAAAGCAAGTAATTTTTCTGCAGGAGTACTGTAGTACATTCATTTTACATTATTTGTCCTGGAACTGATTAGCAGTGGCAGCTTTCAGCATAATTACACAGATCATAATTAAACATATTTTTGTTATATGAGCTGTGGCAAATTCAGATTCTCTATAAGGCGGCTCTTAGGAATGAAGGCAATTTGCATGTTATAGAGAAGTGCATGTTACAAGAGACATACTAGCAGATGGCTTCAGGGCTTGTTTGCATTCAAAATACATAGCACCTGCAAGCAAAAACTGGGCTTTATCCATGATAATTTGCAGTTCTTATCTGCACAGAATCAGTGTTACCTACTGGACCAGTGATTTATTCCCAAATGTCCCCAAACGTGTCAGAGCACCTGGGCTTCTGCAGTCTTCTGGGATCTGCTTCCAAAATCTCTGTCTGCTCCCGTAATGTTTGGTGGTTCTTTCATACTATGGAGTACATGTGAAGATGGACAGAGTTGCTTTCAATCTGACCCGTAGGAATAGTTCCATATGTTCCAAGCCAATAGTTTCAAGGCTCTGCCTTGGAAAGGGGTTGCTCCTGTCCCTCTCTAAAAGTCATTTGGGGTTGGGAGATAATAATGGAGTCAGTAAAAATGCAGGGTTTTGCTTACCAAGTCTATTTTAGGTATGAGTTGAATTTCATGGTTTTAGAATTAAAAGAGTTGGAAGAGGAGGGATGAACACTGTTGAAACAGAATCCAGTGAAATAAAAAAGCTCAAGTTTGGAATGAGTGAATCAAGTCAGACTGTGCCTGATGGAACATGTTTTTCCTGTTTCCCTGCTCATTTTGCTATAAATAGTAGATCTCTGTATTTGAACTGTCTGTGTAAGTGTCTTTCCCTGTCATACACAAACACCTTCAGAGAACCTTGAAATATGATTTCATAATACTTGTCTTAAAACCAGAAACATCACCATCACTGTTCTTTAGCCAAGGAGCTGAGCTATCAAGATATTGTAAGTAATTTGTCCAAGGTCACAGAGGAAGACTGCGAAAGACTGATGACCTGACCGAGTTTTTCATGTCCTAGGTCCTACCCAATTCCTGAACTACACAACCATTTGCCTTACAAGACCATCTCTGCTGGTCTTCAGTTCTGCTGAATACAGCACTCTAGTTTTCTTTCCTAGAACAAGTGAGGCACAGCATCCCATACTGCCCTGAGACAGCAAATGTGGTATTCCAGTTTTGAGTTCACCCTTTATTTCATTAACACTCATATTTCCCAAATTTGGTGAAGTTCACATCTGAATGTGCTTTCCTTTCCTGACCCATTTCTATAATGCAGCGATGCCGGGTACCCGTGACAGACAGCCGTGAACTCTTAAGCGAGTTCAGAAGGTGAATTATGGTCAGGTCTTCCGCTTCCCTAATTATTTTCTGAATCACAACCGAAATGAAGGTGTTCTCAAAGGTAATGAATAAGTTAGAGGGAAATCCACTGTGCCTGCCTGAACTGCTGTGTGACTGCTGGGGGATCAAACTCTTCTCAGCTTTCGCATTCCAAATGTGTAAGGTACCAAATGGTGTCTCAGCATCAGGCGTTCGAAGGGATGGCTTTTCAGTGCATTAACTCGTAACTACATGATATGCACATTTGGGGAATTCACCTGCTTGTTCCTGAATAATTCTGCATTCCCTATTCTCCTACCACTTAAATGAAACGGAGGAGAATTTTAGATGAGCCACACATGCAAAATCAAGTCCTTTGGGGCAATACTTCACCTGAGGTGACCGACTCTATTCAACATAAACCTATATACACAGCCCAGCGTGCAGGATGCTTTGTGTGGCTTAGTGAACAGCCCAATTCTGCTGAGAGCGTGCTTCAGCCCGTAGTTCCATAAGATCTGATAACACCTAGCCTGGTTTGTGAACACCACTGAAAAAGGTAAAGCCTTGCAGTTTTTTGCCGTATGTGACATCTCAAGGTTTCAACTCCCAGGAGCGCCAGGTGAGAAGTCAGACCTGCATCAGAATGACGCAGAACAAGTAGGTCAGCAGTTTGATTGCATGCATCTTGTGTGTGTTTGTGTGCACGTGTGCTTGCATGTGTTTGAGCAAATGGAAAACCATGGCACTGAATCCTTAAGTTTCTGCTCCGTCTTTTCTTTAGGCAGAAGTCTGACGGACTGTTTCACGTGCAGTTGAATAGAATTGGGGCCGTGTTGGCCTCTCGTTGCAGTAAAACATTTGGCAACAATATGTGGGAACGGTGAAGAGTTGCAGAATGAGTGTGTTTCTTATAGCAGCGAGCAAGGGCTTTGCCTAAAAAATAAGGAGAACGGTGTTATTCTCTGCCATGTTTCGTCTGCCCCAATTGCACACTCTCTCTGCTTAGTGCCTGCCAAACTGATAGCTTGCTGAAGATTTAAAGGAGCAACACTCACGTTCCTATAATAGCTTCCAGAATAGCTGAGGTTGTCATATCTTCTTTCTTATAGCTTTCTTGCAAGCTTGCCTTGCAAGAAGCAAGCATCCTCACCCCTGCTACCCCACCTCCCTTCTCGGTGTCGTGGGCACCGTCCCAAGGTGCTGCTGCTTTGGCAGGTTGGGCAGCTTGGGCCGGTTAGTGTGCCGTGAAAGCAGACAACACATTTTGGGGGCGGCTGGGCAGCAAGGGATTGACGGAGCTGTCTGGCCAGGGATTATAATCCCCTTCAGGCTGGGGGAGCCATGGAAGAGCACTGCCTGGGCTGCGGGCGCCCCAGGGATGGTGGGGCTGCTCTCCCGAGCAGCTGCATTTTGGGCAGGAGGCAAGGGGGACAAAGAAAGNCGTCCCCTAGATAAGCGTCCAAAATGAATTAAAACTGCCTGCACTTCTCTGGGAGCTTCTGGTCAGCCTTAGCCTGGGAGCTGCAGGGGGGCTGGGGCTCAAGTCAGCAGCCAGGGCCAGCACTGTCAGTGGTGGCATTGTGAGCCCCGGGCAGCCACCTCCTCGGTCTTTCAAAAGAGAAAAAGGGAGGGGAGCTGATTTTCCTGGGGCATGGAAGCAGAAAGGCCCTGCACCCCCAGAGCTGAAGCTGCCTGCGGAGGAGGAAGGGGGGGGTGGTGCAGCCTGCTGGCAGCCTGTCCTTTATGTGTGCGACATTAATTATGGCCATGCCACGAAGGCGAGGTTGCTGCCCTCACCAGGCTGGAGAATCACAGCCCGTCCTGGAGGGTCCCGCGGCGCGGGCAAGTGCCCACCATCCCAAATGGGCCTGATGCAGGGCTACCACGGGTGTGGGGGATGGCCAAAGAGGGGGAGGCATGGGAGAAGAGGAGGGAGCTGCAGGCGGAGAGGGGGAGAAGCGCGAAAGGAGGCTCTGCGCTGCTGGGATGCGTGGAACCGGCGAGGTAGCCAAAACTGTACCAGGCTCCGCTTCGCCGCCAAACGTGCCCAGCGCTGGCGGCGGGCATGGCCGGAGCGGGGGCGCCTCGAGCATCCTGCAGCCCAGCCCAGGTGGGGTGGTGAAGGAGCATGGTCGCGGAGGGCAGCGAGGCTCGGGCAGCGCTTCTGCCGGCTCTGCCTCCCGCCTCC
>VZSF01010487.1:114848-266752 GCA_013398295.1 Chionis minor
TCCCCCCCCAGCCCTCCCCCAGCCCTCCCCTTCGTCCCTGCTGTGTGTGTGGCAGCTGAAGGCTGAGGCGAGAGGGAGCGGATGGCGGATTGCACGCACGCCAGGCAGCCGGGGCTGCTGGCTTTTTCCTCTTCTGGCTGCAGGCAGGGCTGGGTTTCAGACATGAGTGGAGAGAAACCTAAAAAGAAAGCTTTCTATCTAGTAAGGATGAAGCCACTGAAGGAGCCCACCACCACTAACAACAATGTCTCTTTCGTGATACACTATCACATAGGCAAGGAGATCAAACACATTTGCAGCAACTGCAGTCGCGGGGAGGAAGCCCGTGACGGTGAGTGCTGAGATCCCGTGGGTGTAGGAGAGAGGCAGGGGAGCGCGTTTGCTTGCATGGGGGGTGCGTGTACATGTGTGCGCTCCCGTCGGAGGCTGGGATGCTGGGCTTGCCCCTCCACAGATCCCAGGGAAAGAGGAAAGGGAGCGCGGGAGGAATGCGCTGGGCAGCGAGTCAGCGTGTCGATCCGAGAGATGCCAAGAGGGACAGGTCCCCTCGTTTGCCACAGGAGCTTTGTGCTAACAGTTAAGGAACCAACTCTTTTTTTTTTTTTTTCCCTTCCCTTTTTTCCCCCAGTTGCTATAGAAATCGCTGTGTGTATCGATTGTGTTTTGTTACCATTCCCGTGAATTTTAGATCAGGGTTTTCTGCCTTGATACATCAACTTTTTCCTCGTCGTGCTGCAGTAGAGTTTGTTTGCTTGACTTGACTATTTGGAAGGACCGGTTTACCTGGAATCCAGATAGTGTGATTTTCACCATGCTGTCAAATGCATGGGGGGAATTGTATTTTTATTGGAATTAATATAGTGCTCTTCATCAGACAACTGTTCTCATCCCTTCCCCCTCTCCTTTTGGGACTGAGCAAAATCTCCAGAGGGTATTCAGAGAGTGACGGTGTAATCAATCACAGGTGTTGCTACAGGTAAGTATATGCTTTTTGTGTTTCTGGGAACGCAAATACTTGAAGCCAACAATGACAAATTATTTGGATTTTGCCAGAGTCAGCAATTAGGAGAAGCTGAGAACTAAAAGAAGCAGAAAAGCATTCAGGCAAAAAACAGCCTCACAGATGTTACCCCGCATTCTTGTTCAATGTTGTATTACTTCGTTTTGCTGTGTGGTTTTACATGTTACTTAGGACTGAAGGCACTCAGCTTAGGACTCCCTGTTGACTGATGTGGTAGACAGATGTCATTTTCTGAAGGTCGGGGAGAGGCTTTTTTTGTGATAAACGTGAATATGAAATTATTGTAATTTTCTGAGCTGAGGTTCTGAGTAGTTGTTGGCACTTCATTTTTCAGCTTTTGTCACGGAGGCTGGTGGTGGTTGTTGTTGTTATTATTATCATTATTATTAACCAAAGCTGCTTTCATTTGCTCTGTGCAAAAGAACAAAATGTTATTTGGGATCTGATGGTTCTTTGTCAACCGCAGGTCGGCAGTTTAACAAAGTAACTGTGGTTTTGCTAATGTGTCTTCAGAATTAGCATCCTGCTAGTGTGATTATAGTTTCTTTTGATTAAACTGCAGCTAAAGCTGAACGGAATTGCTTTCAGTGGAAAGGGAAAAGATAGCCTGAGAAGCCTGGAAGCCACAGTGGGTTAAGCACTCTCACTGCTTATACCACTACAGCAGAGGGAAGAATCTGATAAATGCTATGCAAAATGTTGAGTGTTTTCTTTCCTCTTACGTGCTGTTGGTGATAGCAAGCCCCACAGATATTGAATGAAGGGCTATGTGCAGCAGCAAGTACTTCACCCTATTACTGTGGTTTATTTATCCTTAAAAGCAGATTAAGACATTTGTTAAAAATATGCTTTCCTAGATTAATTGAATTGACCTAAAACTCAATTGCATCAACATCTTTTGCTGGGTTTTTTTTGAAACCTGGTACTTGAAATCTTAGCACAGTAAGAGAACATTGCTTTCCTCCCTTTTAATGCACACATGTGTATGCATGGGTGTTTATGAATGTATAATTCCAGTTACTTATACCTCTTAACAGACTAACAGGTATGTATTTAAGGACTTTACTTTCTTTTTTATGTCTGATTATTTAGCTTCAAACCGTTAGATACTCTGAGGGGAGAGTATGCCTCTTGACAGGAGATAATCTAGTAACCCTAGAGAGGCAAAGAATAGAGCAGAGAGGCTTCCAGCCAGCAGGCTTCCAGAGCATCTCATCGGCCTCTTTTCAACCTCTCCCTCTGTGGGCTTGGATTTCATTCAACTCCGTGCAAATAACTTTTATAGTCATCATTTTAGAAGTATGCCATACCGGTACAGCCTTAATCCTTCCTTTCCCACCGGTATGCACAGCTGAGTTTCTTTCAGAAAGTAAAAAAACTGTAGTCCAAGCTATGCTGGCTAAGCACACTCACTGACTTGGCTCCGATACGTTCTTCAGGGCTAAAAAATGCCGGTATTTCACTGGTTAATACCTGTTCCAGACCTTTTGGGGTTCGGAGGGAACAGATGGTATAATGAACTGAAATTGCGATGTGATCATAGTATCAGCGGAACAGATCAGGTCAAAACCAGTGACTAGCCCAGGTGTGGAGAAACTTGTAGGGACATCAAGATGTCTGTGCATCCTCACAGTTGCACAGCCTAAAGAGCATCCAGAAAGATGCACATAACTCTGTAATGTGGACACCTCCACTCTCCTACTCAAACCTTTTGTTTTGTTTTGTTTTGTTCCCCCAACATGGTCTTGCAGGCTTGAAACTGCACTGTTGGACCCAAAAGTACTGTGAGGGTCCTTTGACCTGAGCAGCTATTATATTTGTTGGAAGTGCATACAAAGACCAGGATTCAGTTCTTATAGCATAGGCAAGCCAGTGGGGTACATTGATTTAATTCTGAAATACCCTCCAAATCCAGTTATGAGTCCTGGATTCTAGTCATCGTCTTACTCTGCCTACTCATTGTAGTACTTCACTGGCAGAACTGGAGAAGGCAGATTCATGCTAAAACAGAGCGAAACCCTTCAAAGACCACTAACTAATCTAGCAGAAGTCATAACTAGGAGAATAGCAGAAGAGAGAGATGTGAAACCGAAGGAAGAGATGGAGGCAAGTGCTGAGTTGTATGATACTTGGAAGGGAAGTCATGTAATTCAGGGAGAAGTCAGTAAAGGAATTTGGGCGTGCAGATGGGCTCATTGGGGGAAGGATAAAGGGAGTTGATGCAGATGCAGCATTTTGATGAGGTAAAAAATAAGAAGTGAGAAGCTCAAAGAGAAGCGGGATGTTACAGTAATGTGGATGGAAGTGGGGGATGCTTTAGCCATTGGACTGAAAGGAATGGATGTATTTAATGCTGATTTTGTTGGAATAAAGAAAACAGAGAGGGGTGTGTAGAAAGCACCAATACTGAGAGTTTGGGTGACAGAAGAGCAGAAATGGTATGGGAGATGGAGAAGTAGTGAAACTGTATGTGAGGGAAGAGTGAGGTGTGTGGTTTTGTCCTGTGAAATTTGAGTGGCTACAGGATGCCAGAGAGGCAGTCAGACATGGTAGACTGAACCGAGAGGGAGAGGTCAAGCGTAGAAAGATCTGAGTCATCTCCAGAAATAAAAGAGCAATCAGGGCTGAGCTCTGAATGCTGCCAGAGGAGGGCTGTGAGGGAGATGCTGGGAGAAGCAGGATGGTGAAGAGTTGCAGAAGTTCCAAGGAAAGACCGACAAGAAGTGAAAAGACAACACAAGTGGAGGTATTTTGAAAGTGTCCATGAAAGCATGAAAGGGAATGAAAATACTTTCTCAACTTAAACATGGGAAGGTGACCAATAAGGTTGTAAAGCAGAAGGAGCTAGAACTACAAGAGATCCAGGCGCGCTGGAACCGTGCGATGCAACCTGGTACGTACAGAGAACTTCTCAATGTACAGATTTCAGTGGCCTCTGGGAGGATTGTGGCAGTGCTGGTTCATGGCAGATGCCACGGATGATGAGCAAGGCTAGAGGAACAAATAAATGGAGAAAAGATTTGTTGGAGTGGGGAGGGGAGGAGACTATGGGAGGACCAGTCCTGCCAAGGACTGTGGGGTTCCAGGTTTTTTGGGTTTCTAGGTACAAGTGTAATGGTAATATAAATAATATTAAGAATAAACATTCCCAAAAAGGTTTCATTCAGAGCTCAAACCCAGTCTGCTTATTGTGTGCTCCTATACTTCAGGGTTTTGCTGTTTTAGCAGAAATGATTCATTATCTTATATATTCATGAAAACCAGTATTTACTGAGATACTGCTGCCATAGGAATTCCAACAGTTGTTTTTCTGCTGCCATCCTCTTTCTAGAGCTTCAAGATGAATATCTTTTCCAAATGGAAAAGGGGATCTGAGAGGGGTGTGTGTTTCTGTTTGTGTGCATGTGTGATTCCCACCTGGAATTGAACACTGTTATTTTTTTTAACCAGAAACTTTGAGAACATTTACTTTATCATCACTCTTAAGAGATTGGCTCCGAAGTGATTATTTTGCTTCCCACAAAAGTAATTATTAAATGAAATAGGTATTTTCTAGACAAGCCATAAGTCCTGCAAGAGCTGTATAGAAAAATAAGTTTTCCTCCACTAATTCTCACATAATTTCAAATGGTAGCTGCTCTTCCATTACCATCTCTAGGGTGAGCTCAGTGTGTTGCTATGAGGCATTGCAGTCATTTGCAATTGTACCTGTTAAAAATCCTAAAATATTTTGGAGAAAAAAAATTGGATTACACAGCATTGAAAAGTAGGGGGAAAAAAACAGCATACCTGGTCCTGCTGTGAAGTGTGGGAAGCTGAAAAACATGTTTGAGGTTTCAACAGCTCATACAATTATTCAATGTGTGTCTTTACTCTCTGAGGGATAGTTACCTTAAGAAAAAAATGGGGGGGGGGGGGAGGCATGGGCTTACATTGCAGAGTGAAATATGTCTCCTTGAAAGCACGGATCATAAAATAAAATTGGTTTATTTTTGTCAGTTGAACTCTGTAGTGTTTGATTGGGATGAATGCGGTGCTATGCCAGAGGCAGTTGAGGTGGAGCAAAGATACTCCACATCCCAGCAGGCTGCCGGGGTGGCAGGGGGGACACTCTGCTCCCACCAGCGTTGCTTTCTGCTCAGGAAGACAACAGCCCGGGCTGAGAAGAAATGTGCCTTTCTGGGAAAGGGGTGCGATTCCTGCTCATGGTCACTTGCAGACGGCAAAATCCCAAGGCAGGCAGGACACGATGGCTTACATTTCCTTTACAAGAGAGCAGGGAGGGCAGAGTCCCAGCGCCCCGCTCCCGGCAATGTGTCTTGCACATTGAGGACACGGACAGAAACTCCTCAGTTACCCGTGTTTTGTCCTGAGATCAGAGACTGACAGGGCTGCACTGTGCTGGCATGGCTGGGCATGGCCTCCGGGCGGGGAGGAGAGCGGGAAGAGAAGAGGAAGAAGAAGGTCGGTTTGGGCTATGAGAGGCTGACCAGAGATGCGTGAGGCTTTCCTCAAACACTAGCCATTATTTCAGTTGGCTAGTCAGCCATAAAAGGAAAGAAAAGGGATGGGAAAAGAGGAGGGATGGTAACCTCTACCTTTATATCCCAAAATAAAGCTGAAGAAACCCCACCAAGCCTGGGGCAAGTTATTAACTGCTCATATGCGTCTCTGTAGCGACTAGCTCATATTTCGTTAAACTGCCTGTCGCAAATGCTGCTGGCCACAAAATACACCAGTTGTATACGATTCCAGGCAAGGCTGTGCTGACAACGGGAAGTTCACTGCCAGGGTTGCACTGGCTGTCGCCTAGCAGAGCTCTGGGCTTACTTTGAAAAGCCCTGGAAGGTGCCTTGGCCAAAAGTGCAATATAATTTACATTATTGACTGAAACTGTAGGAAAAATACAGGTAGTAAGTGGGGTCTTCACTTGGGTAAACTAGATAGTACGGGAAAAAAAGGTACACACAAAATCCAGTCACGCTTATGCGAGCACATATCTAAGTCCCTTGTTTTCTAGTGAAAACGCCCATGTCCCTAGCGGAGAAATGCTAGCCACTTTTTCTGGGAATTCTGTATATCCGTGTCATTGATTTGAGGAGGTTTAGGAACAAAACCAACAAAAAATGATGGAATTGGTTACAATGGCTCAGCTCCCCTCTCGTTTTTATTACACGGTGTTGACGTAAGGACACGTAAGAGGATACCTCAATTCTTCAGGTGTTTAGAGAGCAGACAGCCATCCTGTTTTAGTCCTGTCTTTTCGCATTGATTTATCTCCTTTTCGATGCTGTAACTCAGTTGTCATCTTTCGATAGCATCTTACCATTCTGCTCTCTATTCTGAGAACCAAGCTTAAAGTCTTGGGATATGTAAGCCTCTTAAGAACAAAGACTGGGGCAACACCAAACATGAGGTGAAAAATCAGTTCCTTGTGGGGAGTTCAAAAAAGCAAAGAAAACGCCATCAAATATGATGAAAGCAATACAGTATATTTCCTGTATTTGACAATAATTCTCTGCTGTAAGTATTTGTCATCATCTTGAGTAGTATGCCTAGTTTTGATTCTTCTGTATCAAGCTAGATACATCAGAGAAACAACACAGAACCATTTGATAAACCAAGCTCCAAGTTTTCCATGTATAAAGGGGGGATGCAGTGCATAAAAAGGTTCAAGACGCAAAAGATGGCGTAGATCATGGAGGAGCAGGTTCTCTTCACACCCTGTTATGAACAGAGGACTTCAAACCATCTGATATTTACCTGGCCGAACAAGCTTGACTTTCTGTGCCTTTTTGCATCATCCCTACGTCCTATTTTAAGCTTTGATCCCTGCCCAGGTGGGCAGTTAATTTCCATTTCTGTTTTCTCTTTTCTGAGTAGTTCCCTTACTTGCTTAGAGATGTTTCTCTTAGAGGATGACTGGCATAATTGGCCTGTTTCTTTTTTAAAATTTGAGATTATTTAGAAGAAAATGAGATGTATGGAAGTTCTTCACTTGATATCAGTTACTGGAATTTTATTCATTAATATCATCACTGCCAGTCAGAGCTAAACAGCAGAAAAAGACTGGGTATGTAGGGAAGAGATCAGAAGAGACAATCTGATCCAGTATTCTGCCATGAGATATCTCTTCTTTTCATCTCTTTTTGTTTCACTTTTTCATTCTTTTAGTTTGTAACCAGTACTACTTTTATCAGTTTGTGCTATTCTAATACCTTCTGCCTCTGTTTAGAAATGAGTTGAAAGCAGCAGAGTTCATTTATGGGCTCCTTGACTGACGAGCAAAACCTCTCCTTTGGAGTATACTGTTTATAGTTATCATTGCTGCTACGGCAGCAAAAGAGTTCTACATTCTACATTAATTTTGGTATTGTAAAATATATTTTTCCTTTGTATCTCCTAAAATTGTCTTTTTTGTAATCCAAAAATGCCAAACTGTTGTTGTCACCTCCAATTAGCCAGAACAAAGTTTAAGGACCTCAGTATAAGCGTATGTGGTACTACCTTGCTAACAGTCTGCCAGGATGTCTAAGATTAATTGGATATATTTGTAGTCTGTTAAATCTAGCATGCCAGGTCTCGTCCATCTTCCCAAATCCATAAGGCAAAACCCAGCATCACAGCACTGGGGCGATTACAGGGCAGCACCAGAGTGTACAGTGGTTAAGCCAGCCCTGGCTGGATGTTGCAGCCACTTTCTTAAGAAACTGGAGGGTACTGTGACGTTTGCCATTATCTAGATTGCAAAGCTGCAAAAAGGTGAAGTTGGGACATACTTGGAGGCCCCATTTTTCCTTTGTGAATTTGATTTGCACATTTCTCGGAAAATAATGATGTTCTTGCCATCCCTGTGAGCTGGAAAACTGTCCTCTTGCTGTTTTTTTGGCTCTAGTGAAGTGACATGAATCTTCACTGGTCTATTGCTTTTAGTGTCCTTGTCTTAGGAAGGATTGGGCAGAGAGGAGTAAGGTAATGCCTGATCTTGTCACTGTCATCCCTCCCTGACTTTCCTGGCTTTGGGTCCAGCTCACTGAAGATGAGGCAGATCTAGCAGAGCCTCTGCCTTTGGATGAGACGCTTAGATTCAAAAGAAGATCAATGATTTCTGCTGCTCTGAAAAACAATGAACACACGGTATAATTTAAATCAAAGATAAAATCAGTCGTCATAAAAACACCTGCTGTAGCTTCTTTGGAAACACTAGATATATTATTCTGGCTTGGTTATTATCCAGGTCACCCTGTCTAAAAGATACCCTCAAAATCATAGTGTCCATCAGCCATCATGAAGATGTGCTGTTGAGAGAGAGATCTCACGGACAAGCACTGTTCCTCCCTGAAAGCAAGCTCCGGATCCCAAGTGAGAGTAACCATGAATAAGAGATGACCAGACCTGATTGACAGCCTCTGCAGATTTCCTCTGCATAGACAGTGGAAATTTTGAACTTTTGAAATTATGGCTCAGGAATAAAAGCCAAATATTTCCCCCAGCTCCCCTTCCATGCCTCCCTCCCCCAACTCCGTCCCTGAAAAGTAAAATTGTGTCCAAAATGTCCAACGAGGAGAGGAGGGCAGGTTTCTGCATATGTATGCTTTATAGTGTACTAGTCAGGACATGGTGTTGTGGGGGCATTTTGGAAAGGATGTAAGGTGTACTTCAACTCTTCCCTTTCCTTTCTCCTGCCCTGAGCTGTGCAGCCCAAGACTAGGATGATGGGCTTAGTGGTACAGTTCAGCAGACACCCTCCCCTATCCCTACTTAAGAGAAGGATCTTGCCCTCTGTCATATTTTGTATAACATTTTTCAAGCCATTAGTCTAACGGCTTTGTGCAATAGGAGCGCAGGGAATAAAATTAAAATTGATCCGATTATTTAATTTATCTTGGGAGATTTTGGTAGCAGAGAATGATTTTTATTTCACCTTGCATCCTAAGAGAATTTCATTATCTGTTTGAAAAAAACCAGAGAGTAATGATATTTTAAATCTCTCCTTGTGAAAGTCTGGAAGCACAGAAGTGTAATGATGGTAACACTGAGAATATCAGGTCATTTCAAGAAAGGCGTGTCTAAGTTTTCTTAGAAATAGGTGATAACAATATTCTTTATCTTCATACAACCGAGATGTACAGTTGCAACACAAATACCATTGTCCTGAATGTTAGTTATCCTTTTAACACAGATTCCAGAATCAAAGGATGGAAATGCTGGTAAGCAGACTTGAATGCATTGGGGATATTAGGATAAATAAATAGGCTACTCATTAACTACATCCTGACAAATGAGCCAGGCCTGGAAATGCCACTGTGGTCTACTGCATCCCCAGTCCATGTATTGCAAGCTTCCCTCAAGTACTGGTGATCCATATATCCACATCCACACGGACCATAGCTGCAGTTCCTAATGTTAGCAGACCCTGTCATAAGGATTATGGGACTGGCTTTATCTTTTTTTACCCATTCATTGGGTGCAGCTGCTTTGATGTTTCCAATATTCAGATACTGTCTGACCCAGCATGTATGCAGCTCCTGTGGTTTTTTTTAACATGGAGACTTTGTCAACCTTGCTTTTGGCAAAGTAAATAAATAAATAAAATAAGTAGAAATGTTATTTCTTCTACATGAGCTGAAATTGAACTGATAGAAAAAGTATGTGCGTCATGCTGCTATAGAGCTTTATAGCATCTTATCTTTTTCATTTTACTTTGCAATCTGCTTAAAATGTCAACACTGCTAAAAATGCAGATGCACAGGCTGAACCATCAGCAGTGCAAGTGCACAGACATAGGGATGGATGGACAGCGGAAGCTATTTGAGCCAGTATTGAAAAACCTCTTCCTTCTCTTCCTCTTCCCATGCACCAGCAAAACAGGTTGCTCTCTTCCTAGCACGGTGGTTATATTGGATAAATAGCTTTGAAATTTGGGTTCAGCCTAAGGAAAAGCCAGGTGTAGAAGCTTGTGAGGAACTTGGGCTGTTTGAATCTGAATTGTACTCTGTTGAGAAATAGAAGAGTGAGATGACTAAAGCTTTCATTAATTTTTACAGCCCCAAAGTAATTGTCTGCCGGTTTATTGCCATAAGGGTGAAGGGTTGTCTTCTAGCAATCTGCTATGGCACTTAAAATGGGATTTGCTGCCTGCTCCAGCATCTGAATTGGAAAGAGCAATTTCTGACTCTCTGCTCTCTACGGCTGCCAGTCTTTTGCTCCTCTAGCAGCCATTGGAGAGAATTAAACTTTCCCTAAATGGGAAAGTAAAGAGGGACTTGTGAGATGTGGTTATGTAGCCTCCCTGTCTTCAGATTCCCTCCCCCCATCCCCAAGTCACATGTATAAACAAGTGAGAAGATACTTTCTTTTCTCTTTCTTGTGTGTCTCCATAAAATAAGGACACCATTTTGCTTGCATTGTGTGACTCTAGGAAAGTACTCGAGTTACTCATGTGGGTTTGGCTTTCTATGCCTTTCTGTCATCTTTTTCTTTTTTCACCGTTTTCCCTGTGAACTCAATATGCATGTGTTGTTCTTGGAAACCCACGAGCCTAAAAGAAAATAGGGAAATCCTGTAGTTCCAGTGAACTGATCCTCCTTTCTCCTGTTCATCTCAAGTTGGCAGAATAGACAGTTCACACAGCAGCAAGACAGACTCTGGCATTGCATAGAGGCTCAAGAAAGACACTTTTTGGCAATATTTTTCTTTGGGTTTGTTTTCATTTTTCTCTCCCTCAGTCTTATTTGAAAATTGGGCCCTGTCTGATAAATAATAATTAAAAAAAAAATTGCAAGCCTATATGACGGTGAGTTGGTTTTTTTATAGCTGAATTTTAGAATTCAGCTGCTCTAAGCTAGTATGGCTATTCCCTGTGTTTAGCAAACAAATTAACATGTTCTTCACATGCCTTGATTCATTTATTTCAGGTTTTTGCATTATTATTGCATTTGTTTTATACCAGGCTCCATTTTTATATGTTTGTGTGTACCTGCAAGCATATGTTGTGTTTCTTGTTTCCTCCTTTTGTTAGCAAAATGCTTGGGACATTTGTCATTCTGAGCACCATCGCAAACCTTATAAAGCTTGAGGTGCTCAGCCAGATGTCGTGGTTCAGGCCAGTCTCTGACTTGCTAATTCAAACCAAATGCTGTTTAAGTAAAGAGCTTTTTGAAAATCAGGTTTGCTTTGCAAAGGCTCCAGTTCAGTCTGAAGACCAAATATGCCAGTTTGACGTTTGACTTGATAGAAGGGGATCTGTTACACTTGTAGGATGTCATACAGATATTTTGACCGAAAGAGTTGAATACTTAAAATTGAGAACACTCTTCCCTGTAGGTTATATGGACAGAGGCAATTTAAATTGTCAAAAATGCTCAGAAAAGTTTATGTTGTATTTGTTGTGGTTTGTTCTTTTGTATCTTCTTGGTAGCAGAATCTTGATGACTTTGCGAGAAAACTGTCAGCATTTAGGGAAGTCGGATTTCATCAATTTGTTGCTTTGTCCAGTGCCAGCAGTGAAGGAATGAAAAAAGATAACTTTGTTTTAATTGTAAGAAATGTCAGGCTTTGGTTGGGTTTTATCCTGCCCCTGTACTGAAATGAAATCTCATGCAGATGGCTATCACAGTTACCTTCACCATGTTGCAAAATGAACTTTACTGCCAATTTCATGATCAAGCGTATAGGCACACCCTGAGGTGCTGCTGGGGCGCTCCAGTTGCATTTGCAGCTCACGACGTGCCACTGGTTCCTCTCTGAAACACCACAGAAAGAGGTCATTCCCAACCATACAGAGGAAAGTACTCATTAAAATCACTTGCTGTAATGTCTTCTCTGCCAATTTGTTTTTCTGTAAGTGAATTTTATCATGCTGGAAAGGTCCCTTTTACAGCTTTGTTGAATAAAGTCCTCTGACATCAGTGAGGACACAAGTTTTAGCATGCAACCAGCCCGTCTCAACCCCATGTGAGAAGGACCACACATAATGCAGTTCATCTCCCCTTGCTCTTCCTGCTCATCTCGTTAGTCACCAGCAAAGAGCAGAGGAACATATTTTACCTTCATTTCAAAGTTTTGATAGACCCAAGAACAAAATAGATCCCTAATTCCCAATATGGTGGTCCAGTCACTAGATGGCTTGGGTAAGGTAATCCTCCTGCTCCTTATGACCTTTGCCGTTCACTTTGGTACGGTCAGGATTTCATTCCTTTCTCTCTGCTAACATTACTTCATTGCATAAAGCTACTGGAACTATTTCAGTAGCTTATTCAATGATCCTATTTTTTTGGATCCCTGTAGTATTTTTTTTCCCTCAGCTCTGATCTAAACTCTTTCTCGTTTTCTGAGCTATTTCTGGTTGCTGGACTTGGAATTATTCATGAACTCGAAGCTACATGCATAGATCCTTCCTTTGACTGTAACATTTCTGAGGTAGATATAGCAATTTGATTACCTGATGGGCTCCATCTTTTTTTAAAGGCAGCAGTTTTTAAAATCAGAGGCTTTCCTCTAAATCTACTGTGCAAGAGCAATAGCCTGCAGAGCTCAGCAACCATGAGGCACCCTAGAACTTAATGCTAAAAAAAGAGGGTGAAAAAAAGCGAAATCATTGCTATGAAAACCATGCAGAAATACTCCGTGTATTTTAACCTGCAACCCGCCATGCTTTATTCATGACTTCAAAGGAGTTGTGGGTATTTTTCTCCCCTTTGAGTATTCATGTCTAAAACTCAAGGCTGTACCGTAAGGGCCTAAGCAGATATTTCACCAGAGCCAAGGGTCTAAACTAACCATCATTTGGATCAATAACAGAATTCCTATTACAATGGCAATCAGCAAAGACCTTACATAGCTGCACTTAGGTACTCAAAGCAGAAATATTTGGTCCTTATTTTAAATTCCTGAATATGGATAGAGGCTGTCTCTTTTCTGAGTCCGGTGAAGAATATTTTTTTTCTAGACTCTTACTAATTTTTTTTTAACTCATATTTATGCTTACTGTAAATGTGCCATTTGGTATAATTACTCTTTTCCTCTTGGCCAACTTCCTATCAACTTCTTTAAAGAACAGAAATAGAAGTTTCTTTTTCCCAAGAGAAGCAATATAGAGTTTACAAGGGAATGGTTTTAACTTTCTAGCTCTTAAATGAGGTACTTTGTTCTTTTTCTTCTGGCCATTAAAGTAATTAAAAACTTATTTTTTTATCTTTATCATGATAATGGTGAGATGGTACCATTGTGTTTAGAAAGTTTAATGTTTGTGATGCCATTTCTTGAATGGGATTACTTTTAATGAGTACATGCCCCTCAGATTTCTGAATAGTCTAAAGATATGCCTTCTAAATGGCACGTGTTTAGTAAAATAAAGTAAAACTATTGGCTATTCCTATTTATGAGAGCTTCAAAAGATAAAGATCAGAAATTGTTCAGTCCATCAAAAGTCCCCTAAGATATTAGAAGCATTTTTTTCTGGGCTTTCTTAAAATAAGCATCCAGCCTTTAGCCCTACTTGTCTGTTTTTTGAAAGGATCAGACAGGGAGAGCTTCCCTGATTCCCAGTGAGGGGCCAGTAGAGCAAGGTGCTCTTCGGTGTGAGCCGGTCTGCCTCTGTCTACGTGTCAATTAGAAAAATTATCACCTCATAGCAGAGGCCTAGAAAAATGTGAGCAACAAGCCCATGGGCTTCCATGGACCAGATTCTTTTCTTGGATTACTTATATTTTTTTCAGCTGAGCAGAATTTGCGACTCATGCTGATATAAGAGATAAATCCAACCATGAAAATGTAATCATTACCAGCTCCTTCAAGAAGATACTTTTAATTGGTAGCAAGTCTTTCACTGAAACAAAACATAGGAAAAAATGTTATGAGCTATTTCTTCATCAGATTAAATTTAGGAGTTGAAGGTAGACGGGCTTCAGTTCTGTGTTTTCTTGTTGAATGGGTTGAAGACTCTCCTGGAGAAAGACAGCTTCTCTGTCATACGTAGCTTTGGCTTTCAGAAAGAACTTGAGTCGTGATGGATGAGGCTTAACTCTAGACTTGATGAGTTTGGGTATGACTCAAAGACAGTTGGGATTGCTTAACAAGCCAAGCATCTGCACTGATACAGCCAGGACCACTGAGCCACGGTGCTTAGTCCTATCCACAGGTATAGGAGGAGGTACTGGTTGGTGCCAGTGGTGGGTGCCCGCTTGCAAGGTGATGGTCACAAACACCACTGCAACTGTTCTGGTAGCATTTTGTTTGTTGCATTTAACGTTAGAGCCTTGAATTGCAGATAGTCCTGTGGGTCTAACTCATGCTCAGCTTTCTCCTCTGAATTTTTTGGTGTTGTGAGATTTTATCTCCTCTTGTAGGCTCTGCAAAATACTTTTTAAGGAGGTTTAAAGAGTTGTATTTTTCTAATGCTGTCTGCTAGGGGACACAGCTCTTTGTGAGTAGGCACGTCTGTTCCATCCTGTCGATGGTGTGTTTTCAGTCTCGGAATCTGAATGGGTTGAAAGTGGGTTCATCCAGCTCCTAATGTGTTTGCGCTTAGAGACTGCTCCACTCCAGGTTGTGCATAATGGGCTGGGGCTCTACAGGAACCTGTTTCTGTCATGGTTACTTAGAAAGAGCCAGGTTTACTCAGTAGGCGAGTTTTTAGTACAGTAGTGAGATCACAGTATGAGAAGGATGCCTTGGAGGCTATGCCCTCAATGGGGAATTCTGCTTGTAACTGCTGTTTACCCGGGAACAGCAGTTTTTTATGGCAGTCCTTCACAGGCTGAAACACTCTCCCTCTTGCTGGGTGCCTGGCCAGCTCTGGTAATGGCAATCCATCTACCCATTCATCCTCTCCTATGTTCTGAGGAGAGGATCTAGGAGGCAGCATCTCACCTCTCTCCTCTCCCCCCTTGTGCCTTGGATAGAAGATTTTCTACCAGAAGTGAAAGAAAGGGACAGTGAGAAGGAGTATCTTCACTCTCCTTTGTGCACAGCTTGACAGGATCAGGCTCTCAACAAATCACAGCTGTGACTAGCCATTTCTTTCAATCCATGAGTTAGGCAGAAGGAGGTTTGGGTTATTTAATCTAGGGTAAAGCCCAGGCATAGTCTTGGAAAAGGGTCTTTGTGCTGACAGATGACTACACTATCAGGACCTATGCTTCCACTCATGCTTTCTTTAAGACCCACTAGGTCTTGAATTCTTCTTTATAATAGCAGTTTTAGTAGGACGTATGGGGAATGTTCTCCCATCCATCGTAGTATGAAGTGCAGTAATGTTCCCAAGGAAAATGGGAGATGTGGACTTGAAGTTTCTCCAGAGGAGGATGAAAGTCACCCTGTGATTATTCTTTCTCCCAAGTAAATGCTCTAGCTACTCTAATAGAAAAGTCCTTGCATCTCATCCTCCTTCCCCTGCTTTCTTAAAAGCACAAACTGTGCATCTCCTCCCTGTTTGCCATTTAGGAAGGGTAACATTTCCCTTCCTTTCAAGGTGAAGTTTCTTACCTGTATCTCCAGGAAAGGTAGGATCTCTGGTTTGCTTCTGCTGGCCCTCTTTCACTCTTGGTTGGCTTATGGTTGTGCTCCACTTGTAGTGGCTGCTCTGAGTCCTGTGTTAGAGCTGCTGTGTCTCCCTATACTGTGTGTGGTGCCCAGGCCAAACCTGTGGATTCTGCTCCAATGTATGGGTGCTCAGAAGTGAGGAGGTGCAGTACTGGTTATTGGATTTAGCCGCCAATCTGTATGTAATAAACACTTAAGAGATGGAAAACCCAGTGAGTACTAAGAGCAATAAGGGATAGACAAAATAGCTTATATCAGTGAAATCTGACAATCCTTATTTTCTATAATTGCAGGATTTATAGGAAGACATTATGTAGCTATTGATGAAATAACCTGATAAAGTACTTTTGTTGCAAGGAAAAATCTTGTGTCCTGTGTTGAAATGTAGACAATGCTTGGTGTTTTGTGAGTTTCATATCAGTAAAGACATGTTTAGAGTGATGCATGCAGTGCAGTGTAGTTTGCAGAGGTTAAAACACGGCTTTCAGATTGCAATCAGCATGAATAATTAACGTTTTACGTCAAAATGTGGGGAAGTTGAAAGCAGGGTCCTAAAGGGATTTGGGCTTCCAAAGCTATTCTTTGCAATTCTCTTGCAACAAGAGAAATAAATAGGTTGAGAAAGAGAGATCACAGCAGAGAGCAGAGCCATACCACGGTCTGATACCTGTGTTGAAACGGGTGAGTGTAAAGGGTGAGAGATTCAGTTTATGGATGCAATGCAAAGTGCTACACACGTGGGGAGCAGGAATAATTGGCAGGGGTTTGGAAAATGTGAGTGCTGCTTAGCATGCAAAGAAAAGGTACTGACAGCCTCTTCATGGCTCATAAACCCACTACACCAACCCAGTCAGTGCCGTTGCAAATGCGTACATCCAGTGGGAGCTGTTGTCAGCCGAGGAGGTAATCATCCCCGTTTGGCAAGACTGTGTTTAGACTGCTGCATGCCCTGCCTTGTCTTTCATTGGAAGACAGACCTTTGAGAAGTTAGGAAAAGTTTAAATGGGCAATTCAAATAGTAAAGGGAGGGCTGATGAAAATTAATTCCAGGTGCAAAGGGAAATTAAAGGGAAATAACTGAGCAGATGATAATAGAAGAGCAGAAAATTAACCATTTTCCTGAAAGAAAAACAAGGTGCTTTTTTAATTGAAAGTGTTCCTATTCAGGTAAAGAGAAGACATAAGTGCTCAGCAATTAGAGTAGTCTCTCAGGTTTCCTGTCATTTCAAAAAGACACATGGTGGATCTACATCTTGCTTGAACAAAGCTGATAGAATAAGTCTTGTGCAGTCTGAAGTGCAGGATATTCAAGGTGCAGAGTTCAAAAGAAACCTTGCAACAGGGGTTTGTTGGAAACTCGTCTGCAGAATAAAGGCTGGTTGGATGTGGATTGGATGTGGATGTGGTAAGAAGTATTATGCTGTTAATTTTTTTTACTTACACAAAGTTCTTGTCATTAAATAAAATAGCACATTTATTCAATTGCATCTTTCCTGGGCCAAGGTCATTTTCAGCCTGTTACTACAGAAAATATGACAGAAGGCACAATGTAGCTATTGGTGTTTCCTAGGAAGGCTTAAAATCTAACTTTGTGAAGTAAACTGCCTGTTAAGATGATCATGTATCTCATTATGAACAATGAGCATTAAGAAATGGTCTGAGAGAAAACCTAGTGCAATTACTGGTGAGGAAGGTAATGTTAAAGGTCATGGACGGGATGGGTGGGCTTCAGCCTTCAGCAGTGAAATTGCTCTGTGTACCCGAATGTGGTAAGAGTGGGTTTTTTCTAAAATGGAAGCTGGGTATATTATACATCAGCAACATTAACAGATGCCATGATTCCCAGACAGATGTGGGAATAAGAAAACTGGTTATCATTCTACAGGGAAACTTAATAAGTTACGTTGTCTTTGGGAGGGCCTTTGATCTGCCTGCTACATTTCTCAAATCCAAAAAGTAGGTCACCCCTATGATGTCTCTTCCTGGACCTTCTGGAAATCGACACCCTACTGAAAGATGTGGGAAACTCATAAGATCATGCAGAACAGGGTCTGAGATGGCCCAGCCTCTTTTTTTCTTGGACTGGTAAATCAACTGTTTTGAAGAACTGCTTTTCGAACTGCTCTTCCTTAACTTACTGATTTTGGCCAAGTCTGGTGTCCATGCAGTACTTTACAGCCCACAAACCTCAAAGTGACTTTAAGCCAAAACCCCCTCAAACCCAGGGTTAGCTTCAAAATGGAAAAAAAAAAAAAAGGGCGGGGGGAAGAGAAGAAATTAGCTTTCAGACCTTCTAGTGTTTCAAGTCTTTATAGTATATTTCAATCATGTTTGTAAAATTTCTTGTACATCAATTGGATGCAAAATATTTTGATTTGTGGTGCTTTTTCTCATTAAAACCACAAATCTTGCTTAAGTCATTCAGTCTGTATGAACTTCCAATGTCTTAAGGACTACAGTAAAATTTTGAGAGCTGTCTCACAGCCAACCAGCCTGTGAAAAGCTCTCAGGTCTGATTTCCTGATTGCTATTCCGGGGTGACAGCTCGGACAGAAGAAAGTGGGAGGGGAGTGCATTGCCCTCTCGCCTTAAGTGCAGGTCCCAGCATCTGTCTCTGTCTTGGCAAGATCTCTCAGATCCCAGAAAAAAAAAAAATCAGAACAAGTTCCCAAAAGCACTGAGTATCAGCAGCAACTGTGACCTGTAAACATCACATTTGTGGCACTGGCCTCAAGATGAGACCTCAGCACTGTGACTACAGGCGCTAATGCACATGGCAGTTCCTTTTCCCAGCTCAGCAGACTGATCAAGCTGGGACTGCTTTCCTCTTTGAAGGCAAAAAAAATATAAATGCAAGGCCTGGGTTGGTTTCCATTCGTGCAAGTACCACCTTTTTTGGGAACAGCAAGGGCGTGAAACCAGCCTACGGAGCCTGCTGTCAGCAGTGGGTGTCGCAGCCCACAGCCAGTCAATAGTCATTAGGAGCCAAAAAGGCAGAGAAACCCGGCCAACTCGAGCAAAAGATGCAGCAGCAAAGAAGAGCGCAGAAATTTGGCGTTTACTTCTCGCATCGTGGTCTGCTTTTATTCTTGCAGTATTAAAACTGTCATGGCTTTATGCTAATGTGGTTCATTCCTAGCCAGTGATTATTATGCTTTGAATTAGTAGTGCTCTTGAGAGTATTTTTCATGAAAAAAAATGAGGTAGTCCTTCTGAGAAATAGGAGCGAGAGGGGAAAAAGAGCTGTTACTTGCATTAGCTCAAAGCTGTGTGTGTTTGGAGAGGCTGAAGAAGAGGTGTGTTCATGGCTGATGGCGAGCACAGCGGGACTCCCGGGGCACAGATCCATGTGAGAGACGTTACTGAAATTCAGGGAAGAGCAGTCAAAATATGGAAATTATTTTGACGCTGTGTTGGGCTTTTAATGAACTTGCCTTTTGGGTAAATTCCTTTTTGAGTCCAGTGTTAGTTTTGCCTGACTGTGAATCTGTACTTGTTTACCCTGAATAAGGAAAGCTTCCGGGGGGGCAGTGAGAGTGCAGCTGATGTGGGACAAGAGGGGGATGCATGTGGAGAAAGGAATCTTTGAGGGATGTCGTTTCTCCAGGGAACAACCTCAGCAGTACCAGTTAGGATCAGCTCTCAACGAGGCGTTGTTGCAACCCTGAGATTTAGTAACCAAGGCACCTGGGTAGCAGAAATGGTGGCCCAGTGATGGAGAAAAGGAGAGAGGGTGAGCAGCAAGAGCAATTTCATTGCGTTTCAGCAGTGGGTTTATACCTCAGGAAGCCTAATTCAGCAGCAGTAGTGTGCCATTCCCAGTTCGCTCAATGGGCCGCTTCTGCACCCGGTGTCCCTTGAGTGAGGCAGCGAAGACAATACCAGCCCATTACTTTTGGCAGCAACTCTAAAAATCACGGCAGTGGAACACAATGTGATGTTACGTGCTTTAACTAGAGGCGTCTTTAAAATGGAGGAAGGAGCAAAGGCCTGGTCCCGTTGGACCTGCATGTAGAGTGAGGTGGTCTGTGCCCTGTGCTGGTCTTCAAAGCCCAGCAGGTTCCAGTGAAATCAGAAAGTGCAAGGAAATTTCTGATTTCCTCTTCTTTTTACCCTCCTGGTTTGTTCAGCATAACTAGGCAATTTCCAGCCTTGATGCAGCGTGTCCCAGCCCCTGTACAGGACAGAGCCTTGAAATGGGTTCTCTCTGTAAGAAGGTATTGCTTTAGGCAGTTGGGCACAAAGAGCTCGAACGGAATGAAATGCTTTGGCCAGACTACCTTTTTTTCCTCTGCTTTAAGTGGAAAGAAGATGTTCTCAGAAACATCTGTCTTTCTCTCCGTTACCCCAAAGAATAGTTGTTTTTAACCATTTCCACTGAAGCAGTTGGGCTCTCTGTATCTTGCTGGCTAGCTTTTTCTTCTCCAGAAAGTCACAGGCAGCTACATCTGGCAGTGATATTTTACAGGAAAAAGGATTGTGTTGCCAATATTAAAAACAAACAAAAGAGCAATAACAAAATAACCAACCTTCTTGCAAAAACCTGAGGGCCTCAAGTAGTATTTCAGTTTGGAGTTCTGATAATGGAGCTTCCTTTGTGTTAGAGACGTGCCTCCAGCTAGTCCTGTGAAAACCCACCTAAATTTGGCATAATTGAAGCCTTGGGAAAATTTCCACCGAGACAGATAGAGATTTTGGCTGGCGAATTCCTGGTGTTTCTGTCAGCGTGGAGTAGGTGTGCTCATCCCTTCAGAGCAGTATTCTTGCTGAGGTTCCCGAGCCTGTGCTCATGGCTGAGGACGGTGCCTGCTACACTACAGGTGAAACAGAATCACTGGGCTGCTGTCTTCAGAGCAGGAGAGGTGACGATCTGTGTTGTTACGAATCCAGACTCTCTGTGCAAACCGCTCAAATCAGTTTTACTGGCAGTGTCACATTACAACACAAGCCTGGGAAATTATATCCCTTAAAAAAAAAGAAGAAAAAAACCCCAGGAAAACAATACCAACAACTTAACAAAAAACCCCACAAAAGCCCCTCCTGTATGCTGACTAAATTGTGCAGATGCTTTTTTTAGGGAGAGGGAGCACATGGTTCAGCTCAGGGCTGGGAGAGCTTATTGCAGCTTTAGCAGCTGTGGCATGGAGAGACCCTCTCTCCTGGGCTACTGGTACCTTCCTCCTGGCAGCCTTTTCCTTTGTGGTCCTGGCTCACAGGGACGTTATTTCTCAAAACTCTCAGCATATTTTCCCTGCAAATGTGAGAGGGGGACCGTGCAATGTAACTGTGCTGAGTGACCGCTCCCAGACTTCTCTTGCTCTCATCAGGGAGGAAGGCTAATTTAAATTCTTCAGATTTTTTTTTAAGTATTGAGACTATTATGACGTATTACAGTGTAAAGGTTGCAGAAAACTGAATTTTTTAACAACAAAAGCTCAGTGAAAACCTGAAACACCCCCATAGGGATTCAGCCCTAAGTGCGGACTTTATTACTGTTCTCGAAGTCCCTGAGTTACAAGACAGGTATAAGAATTGGAGGGGAATGAGTGGGCAGAAAAGTGGGACTGGAAGGAACCTTCTGAATTTTTAGCACCCTTTCTGTCACTCGGCAATTTCTAATGCAGCCTCTTTTGTAACCCAGGCAGTTTTAATGGACACAGTAATGATAGCGGAGGGTCATTATTTATCGGCGTCCTTGCTCCTGATAAATAGTAGTTCATGGAAATACCTCTTTCCATTGTAAAGAAAGACTTGCAACATCTTTTTTAAGCAGTATTGCATCATTTTTTTGAGCTTTCTCCTCCCCAGTCTCTGTCACGCTTCCCCAAGAACGGCTGGCGGATGGACTGACAGCTGTCTAGAACAAAGCAGAAGAATTTGTTAAAGATTGTAACTTTGCTATTGTAATAATCCTTATTCCTGTTGAATGATTGTTAATACTGATCTTTACAGTAGATGATGGATTCCACTGAAAGGAAAGAAAATAATGTTAAAATAATAAAGACTACAATTTTTTCCCTTTTTTACTGTTCTCTGTAACCATGGAAAATTTTGACCATCTGTGTAGTTCTCTGATAATTTGTTAAAGCAATTATTCTACTTCTCCCCCCCTCCTTTTTTTTCTTCTTTTCTTCATGAAACTACAGCTGAGGAAGTGGAGAGACTGGCTGCAATGCGTTCAGATTCTCTAGTACCTGGGACTCACACACCTCCGATCAGAAGAAGAAGCAAATTTGCCACTCTCGGAAGACTTTTTAAACCATGGAAATGGAGGAAGAAGAAGAGTGAAAAATTTAAGCACACTTCAGCAGGTAATAGTCGTGGTCAGGTTGGTTTGTTAATCTGGAACTGTTCGCTCAACAAGGCTAAAAATGTATAGTACAGACCAATGTTATACAGGTTTTAAAGATTCTTGAAGCTTGGCTTGGAGATATTTCTGAGATTCTAAGAGATCTTTAGCTTTGTTACCAGCTTTTTCTTTTCAAAAACCCCAAAACAACACGTTGGGCACGCTAGGATTAAAGCAGCAGCTCACGGAAGCTGCATTATTCAAGATCTGCTACTAAACCTAAAGAGTAACCTGGAAGAAATCTTGTTACATTGATTTACCAAATTATGGGTAAAGGGAAATGGCGGTATGAAAAGACAACACTAGTTAGCCACATTCAAAGTCCTGTAAGTGCTAATAGAGGAGCGAGAAAAATACTTGACAAAGGAGTTGACATTGTGTTGAGTAACTTGCATAACCATGAATTTTTTGTTCCATTGGGCAGGAAAGATGTGTCACTTGTTTTCTGAGAAAAATAAATCTGTCTTACTGCCACACCCCTCCTTCTGACATCGCTTTCTAACACTCCCAGTTTAAGACTCTTTTTAATGAAAAAATAAGTATGGAAAACTGGAAAAATATATATATTTTATATTGTAAATTGGTCTGTGCGAGAATCCCAGATCCAGGCACAGATGCACGTGGTGGAAGTTTGTACCTGGTGTGTTTGTTTCCAAGCTTTGTGATCTATTTAGAAGGTTTCTCTTCTTTGTTATTCCGTGATGGCTAATAATTACAACATGTGGTTTTGCAAGCCTTGAGCCAGGATTGTCTATGAGAAAAAACAAATTTTATTCTGATTTCTCATTGTTCTCTCTAGAACTAGAAAGATAGCAGTGAGGAGCTTGCTCCTTTAAGTGCCAGAAGAGGCTTGAGTTACAGCCCAGTTGCTCTCTGACCTGTTTATTGCACAGCAAAAGCTTTCTGGCAGGACTTGACTATACCTTCTGGCACCCCAAAGCCTGTACGGCTGAAAATGGCCCGTAATTGCACGAGAGGTCTCGTTTAGCTAAATGCGAACTCTTGCATGAGGTTAAATGCAGAATAAGCGTTTTCAGGGTTCGTACCCGAAGGTGCTCTTTACTGTGTGCTGTTTAAGCTGCTCTCTGATTCGTCATGCAGAGGCTAATGAACTGGAATAGATGGCTGTATTACTCTGAGTGATGACTGTATTTTTTGACTTGGCAGCTGAGAACTATTGTCACCAAAAATGACATGTTTCTGCAAAACAAAAGGCTTGTCTTTTGTGTTCTGTATCAGTCATAACCATAGTGCAGTGCAGCAGGATTTCCACGATAACCGTAGAGCTCTTGGGGATACGTGGACGCTGTGGTGACAGCTGCTTTGAAGCTAGTTCCAGCATGCTGGGTTAGTTGGTTACAACTAGGAAGATAACCACAGCAGTTCAGGATGTACCACGGGTTGCCAAAGCCTGCCTAGTATTTATTTGTATGGTTTATCCAGCTCCGGGAGCTGGGGCTGAGCTGCATATTGCTGTGACTGATGAGTTTGAAGCTGGCTTGAAGACGCCTGCGTAGTCTGCCTTGGGCATTACAAGAAGTGTTACATAGATGTGCCCCGTTTACCAAAACATTTGGAAAGTACACACTGATTAAAACCCGAGGAAAAACATGTATTTCCTCTTCTCGGAGGAGAAGGAAGCTTTAACCAGACATGCCATCAGATCTCCTCCCCTGGTGAGAGGGACTTCAGCATCTGAAGAATTAATTTAAAAGCTGGGTCTCCAGGTTGCAGGGAATGTTTGTCGATTGCAGTACTGAGTTTGATCTCAGCTGAATCCAAAACCTTTTATTTTTTTTTAAATTTCCATTTCTAGTAAGCTAACAGTATCCTGCAGCTGCTCTGCGAAATTGGTATTCCTGTCAGCTCCCCTGCTACTAACTGCAGCAAAATTGACAAGGATGTCAAATTTGCTGAGCACCCTGCAGGAGACACTGGGAGAGATTTACTTGTGGACTGTACCAGAGGTGGGGTCCCAACAGTTTCCATCATCCCTGACTCTGGGGAAGAGGAATCCACCAGGATCCCACCAGACTCCCCTGGTAATTCAGCAGCATTGGTTGAGCCTCCTATGTGTAGTACAAAAGATTTTGCACCGGAAAACTAGCATTTTTCTGCCAGCATTTCCATGACCTCTTATCTAATACCTCTGATCTCACTGAGAAAATATATTTAATTTTTATAATAAATCAAAGGAAAAGCTTATGAGATGGCATAATGAGAGCCAGCATGAAACTTCCTAATACAGGCTTATTTTCTTCTAGTGCACTGATAAATGTGATGCTTGGAAAAAAGAAATATTTCCCATTAGTGTCCTACAGGCATGCAACCAAGCTTTCCCACCTGCATAGAACATCAGTAATTATCAAAAAATAAATAGTAATACAAGTATTTTATTAAGCTCTTATTTGCTGCAACAATAGATTCAATTATTTTAAATGTCGAAAGTGGTAAGGGTCAAAACACATGACCTTATCCGTTGAAACTTCCTTTGAAATTAATAGGAATTTTTTTCTATGAGAGGACTGGAAGAAAGAGAGAGTCGGGCTGATATTTTAAAGTTGAAAGGTTGCCTTTTTCTTGAGATTCCCAAGTGCTAACGTTTTGTATCCATATCTTTATCAGAATAAAAGCTCTGATTATTTATTCAGAGATGAATGCTTCAGTTCAGTGGTCAGTAGGCAAAAAACCCTTTTGGGTAGTAGGAAGAGTTATTTTCTGACACCTGATAATTGCATAAGATGAGATAGAAAATCCATAATTGGATTGATCGAGATTGACCTTAACATTATGCTTATTATATGCGGTTCCTCTCAGCACATCAGTACTCTTATCATGATGTGTGAGCATAAGTCGTCCCCCATCCTCCGTCTTCGTTATTGTATCGTCATTGACAAGCAGGCGGTTAAAACGATGCATGTGTTTCTTACACTTTACATGTTTATAGGTTACATTGGTTCTGATATCCCTGTAGCGACTATGAGGGGTCACTAAGAAGGGTTCAAAGCCTGGCAGTGCCTTGGTGCTGACTTAGTCATGAAGGTGAAAGTCATGGGGTTTGATGCAGCCATCGAATGCCTTTGCCTTGCGGTTGGTCTGTCTGTGAGTGTCGTCATTAGGTATTTTGTAGAGTGACCAGAACAGGTAGAAAAGATCACGCTAAGGGGTGGTCTGTTGTTGCAGATGGTACGCGCCAAGTGACCCTGCATCTGGGGTTTGGTTTGAGCGACCTCTTCTGCTGGAAAAGGTGGAGTATTGAGGAGGTCGTTCAGGACATGCACCGTGAGTGACAGATGGGCTCCATCTGCGGACAGGCTCAATCTCAGAGCAAACGGGAAGGGAGATTATACTGCGTGAGGGATGCCAGCGTACCACAGCAGGGCAAGAAACAACTCCATTCTCACTGTAATCCTGCTCCTGGACAGACGTGAATCTCCCTCCAGCACAGAGCGATTTTCAGTGTCGGGACTGCAAATCATTTTACGACAGAAGGTCCTAATGAAAGTTTTTGATGGATGCCGCAACTCCCACAGTACAGTATAAACGTTCCTGACAGTGAAGTTAAATACACAGGGAGTTAGACAAAGAAATTAAACTCAGCCACAATGTTATTCATGCTATAGTCAAAAGTGTGGTGTTTGTTTTTTTTAACTCGCCTAAAATTTCATCTTGCGCAGAAAGCGTGGAAACCTTTATTACCATGGAGGGCTGAGGACCCCTCACAGCAATGAACAGTATGATAAAGCTGACAACTGTAGCTTTGGGAGCACAGGCAAACTTCTAAACGGCAAGATTATATCTGTTGATGGGATGGTTTCTTTTAACTGATAAGGAGCAGTCTCGCTTATGGCAGAAGAAGCCATGAAGAAATGGTGAATTTTCTTTGCCTGAGCATATTTCCTTGGCTGGATGCAGCTGGGATGGCTCCTGCAGGCTGCACAAGGTTTTTAAAGCCACACTGGGCTCTCTGGGAATCAGCAAAGCAGAGAGCAAAAGAGAAAGCTGACTGCCTCCTCAGCCAGACCTTTGTTAATTGTTTTTAATACCTTGATCTTGTTCTGCTCGCCCTGATGTGAATTTGAAAACAGTTCCTGGTTGTGCTGTTGTTTTGTTGCAGTGCTGTACACATGCTGGTGAAATGTCGTTTCCTGGCAATGTTCTGGAGAAGGAGGTGCTTCTGAAATACAGAAGCCTAGGGGAAGATAGGCTCTGGGCTTACTTGAAATGTTATTGAAGTTTTTTATCACTGTGTTCATGAAGAGCCAACTGCTTGCAATCTTTCAGAAAAAAGTTTTTCAGCTGCTTGCAGGAGCCTGAACAGGGGAAAAAAGTCTTGTTTTGCCATGTCACGTTTCTGGTGACCGTCATTTTAAAGAATCGTTGTGTCTGTCTTGACCCATCCTTGCTCCCCAAGTTGCAGTGCTCAGGCAGAAGGGAGTAGGAGGCGTGTAACTTGTACTTGGAGGAAAATGCTTGGACTGAGAAGAGGAAAGCAGGAGATGGTGAGAAATTAAAGGGTGTGCAGTTGTAAGTAGGCGAGGCAAAGGATTCAGCAATGTTCATGTTAGGTACACAGGCACCCTGTAGGATGAGTAGAGGGAGTCCAGTGTCATAAGAAAGCTCCACAGCAGCTCTGTTGCTAAGTAGAGAGTTGTCTGAGACAGTCAGTCATATCAAAGAGAGAAAGGGAAATCTGTTAAACTCAGGCTTTCCACTCCTCCTAGGTACTTTGAAACTTCTCTTTATTTGTATACCATGACCAACTCCTAGAAATACTTACAACTTCTTCCACAGGGCAGCGAGGATAGATGGTTCCATAGCTGCCATCCCCAAAACCCACGGTTGAGCTAGCAAGCCGTGTCCTGTTCTGTGACCAAAGAAAGATGTGACAGTGACTTCCTAGCCTCATGCTTGAAGAAGAGAGAAACTCCTAAGAAGAGGGAAGTTCCAATCCTGTTTTATTTAAAGCTTCATTTGCTTAGTGTAAAATTGTAGAGATTGGTCTTCAGGAACCCATCTCAAGGTGTAGGTCTGGGGAGTTTGTAGGGATAAAGACTGGCGTTGAACAAAGTAGACCTGGATATCAGAAGAGCCAAGAGGCAAATCAGTGTGAGCCAGGTGTCATCGGTTGGGTTGGGGAAGGTTGGGTTGTGGGGGGCTAGGACTTTCAGGGGAGGTTTGTGGGTTGATCTGCTGCCGAAGGACCTTAGGACTCTCTTAATAGTTGTCTGTACAGGGGATGACAATTTTCTCTTGTTAGCAGTTACTCTGTTAAACTGTAGTAGCTGGGGTCTGCACTGAGGAATAGTGTAGACAGTGCCACAAATGGAGCATCTGGATTTTTTCAGTTTGCTTTTTAGGGAGGGCATGCATGATATTCCATTCACTTTGATTCACACTCAAACTGTTTAAAGAAAATAAAGTGTGGTGAACCTAAATCCATTCATGCAACTTTTAGCAGCCCCAGTCCCAGAATCTGCATTAAAACAGTCATTCATTTTATGCTCAAATGCTATTTTTTTCACTTGCTAAGCCCTGGCACTTTGGTTTTTCCAACCAGAGTTCTTAAAAGAGTGTTCTATAAAAAATCTTATGTCAATGTGTTTATATATGTTGTCTTCCAGTTAGCAGAGGGATTGTTAAATTTGGCAACACTTACAGGCAATGACTTTGAATGTTTCTAATGAATAACAAGAAGAAAACAAAATGTGGTAAATCTGTGCAATTAGAGGAACTGCTATTCATAAACCATCCCCAGATCATTTTATTCCTACTGCCGATTATCTCTAACTACAATAGGTAGATATTTTGAACTTTGCTTTCCAGAATGTTCAAATCGGTAGAAGTTCAATAATGTCTTGCTAGTGCTGCTCTTAAACCTTCATACTCTCTTCTGCTTTTCCAAAGATTGCCTCTCCTGTTTTCTCACTCTTGGGCTGTTTTGTGTTTGGGTGAGACCTTTGCCTGGGGAAGCTCAGGAGAAACGCAGCCTGCAGCCATGCCTGCCCTCACCGCCGCACGTACTTTCGGGGAGGTGGTGTAGGGGGGAAGAGATTTTGGGTGTTTTTTCTGAGTACCTACCTGGTTATTGAAATCCATCCACAGAGGTCCTATTTTCAGCCTATACTTTGAAAGCAGTGGTTTTGTTTGGCTAACAAGGATGACTGTATTTTAAAGTACTTTATGGTCCCATTCTGTTCTCCTGAATTTTATTTAATAACAGCTGTGATCCCATGTGAAAGGTATTAATATTTCAGTTACAATTCCTCTTATACTTTCAGGCTGGGCTGTCTCTAGGTTTAGGTATGGACAACTTAGGGCTTTAATTCCCTCCCCCTCCTATTCTCATGATTTGGAAACGTAATTCTGAATTGGCATTGAGAAAGAGAGCAGAGTCTCCCCTGCAGACCCTGCTAAGTCTGAAGTTAACCTGAAGCCTGAAATACCTCAAAGTGCTGTTGTCATCCTTGATGAAGTCCATTAATGAGACTGTGTAAAACCTCCAGTAGCCCTTTCGACGTGAGACAGTGAGCAGGCGACACAGACACTGGTCCCAGCCAGGCATTTTTGCTGTGCTGGGGCAGCTCATAGAGCATTAATGCGGTGATGAAAATCACTGATCGTTCCCAAGATTGTGGGAGAAGAGAAAGAAATGGCACTGATGTAAAACTTAGTCTAGTCTTCCAAAAAGGAGCTCCAGTTTTGGAAAAACCCAGCAATGCAACCACTTTTCAGAGTTACTCAGTGATTCTTTGTTCCCTGTTTTGTGGGGGTTTTTGAGGTGGGTGCAAATTGTCATTCTCTGAAGAAAAGTGCCATTTTGCAGGAACTTGAGCTGTTCATGAATACACATTGACCTAAGCAAATGTTTCTATCTCAAGGAAATTCCAGAAAATAAGCACGTTATATTTCAGTATATTCTAGATTAATTTTGGAAGAGTTTTTATTCAAATACACATTTCTGTTTCAAATTTGAGTTAGATGTTAACAAGTATAGCTAAAAATTTGAATTCCCAGTATAAACTGGCGGGCAGGGAAACATTTATCTTTTAAGTCTGCTGAAATATTACACTGCTTGAGCTCAAGGATTGAACAAATCAGTAAAATCCATTTTCAGTTTTACTTTTTGCATTGATCCAAAATTGCACACTGGATGTCTTCTTAATTTTGGAAGTGGAAAAAGATTATATCCTAGGTCTAAATGCAGGTTGCCCATAGCTTCTCTTTGCGGGTACTAAAATTTTCTAAATGTCTTTTGAGAAGCTGGCCAGAAGTTCCACCAGAAGTCATGCAAAACTGTAGGCAACTCTTTAAAAATTTAACCTTTTGCCTTTCTGTAGCGGGAGCAAAACTACCCTGTGTGTCTGCTCACTGCTCTGGAACTGAAGATCCACAGAGATTTTTAAACCCAGTGGTCATTTGCAGCCATATAGTTAGATAAACAGCCCAAAGCTTATGGTGGCAGAAGGCTCTTTATAGCAAGGGAAAGCAGTGGGTGATGTTTGCTTCTTTATTGCTGGAATTCTAAATTATCGGTGTTTTTCGGTTTGTCATTTTAAGCAGATTAAAAGAATTCAAGTGCTTTTGGAAGTTGCAGATCTAACTTGTACGCAGAAGGCAGTGAAAGCAGTTGTCTAGTTTTATACTTGAACTGCCAAATGGAAGCTCCAGGTTCAAAAATGGGGGGTGTAACCACTCCTTGAGGAGCGTGTATGCCGCTACAGAGCAGCGTCATTGTGTCTTCCTGAGATCTGCTGGAGAACGTATCCAGGGTTTAAGAAGTGGACTTTGCTTAGCTGGACCAAAAAAATGCATTTTGGGATCGTTCTAGCCCTGTGCCAGCTCTAATGGAACATGTGAGACAGGGCCCTTAAATGTGTCCCTTCTTACAGGAAAGGGGTGTTTAATGAGGCTGTTTGCTTTTTATGCTAATTACATTTCCAGCTGCTGTGAAGATTATATGAGGCTGCTGAAACTCTTAATACTGCGGCATAATTCTACAACAATGCATTCCTGTTAAAATAATATAATAATACAATTAATCCATTAGAGAATTTACAGCAAATTTTGAGGATTGAAAAATAGATGCTGTTAATAGCATAAGTGTCTGCATGGCATATGGATTAGAGAATGACATTCACTGGCGATGTTTTAAGAAGTGTTTTACCAACAAATCGGCAATAATAGAATATCTGGTTGGAGGGAGAGAGAAAAACGTGTTTGGAAGAAGCTCGTTCTTGTGTAAAAACATTGTTGTATATCCTCAGCTGCTGTTGCCGTGACTCATGAATGTACAGTCTTCATCAGACTGGGTCCTTACAGATTATTCTAGAATGCTTTCATTTAACAACCAAATGCGTTGAAGCTGCATTTTATTTTTAGATTGCATTTGAAGCATGGAAATTACTTAGTATTTCTCAGAGTGTTGACTTTCGTTGTTCAGTTTTTTGCTGCCCTTTTGAAAGATGCAGGGCGGGGGGCAGGAGGAACACAGCATTTCACAGTGACACGCAGCCATGAGGCATCTAGTCTGTGCCAAGAACAAAGCCTGAGTGACAGTGGTCAGCTCTAGCGCCCGCTTATCCCACTGACCCAAAAAAGCTGCAGGTCCTTTCTGGCAGGATGCTGGCTGGTCACAGGATCCTGCTTTTAAGCAACTTGTGCCCCAGGTCATTCTTGTTATTCTATCAAAGGAGCAGCCATTGAATATTGCCAGGCAAATTTGTCGTCGGTCAGTAATCTATGCTGTGCAGGTGCATGTCTTGAGACTCGGCAGAGCCCGTCGGTGGCACCGCAGATGCCGGGTGCTTCAGCTGGGGAAACCTGCTGGGTGACTCCACCGCTTCCTCCGCGCTTTGGTCAGAGGAGCGCGGTCCTCTCGCTCCCAAAACAACGGAGAGGGAAATCTCCCCTGCCTTTCCGACACTGCTGCCAGGTAGTTTCTGAAAGCAAAATTTGTTAGATGCCTTCACTCAGAAGTGCTGTTGAGGAAGTTTCATTCCTAGAATACTGTTTTGCGCTGGCTCGCCGTTTCCCGCAGGAGAAAATTGAAGCGGGAATCCCTGAGGCCAGCATGGCGCTACCTCGATCAAGCCCTACTGTATCAGTGACCCAATTGACATCTGACCCGTGTTGTGATTGGGAGATGGTTTGGTACGGTAATGTGACCGTGCAGCCCAATGACTCTAATCTGATGGGATTTTTTTTAATCACAGTAGCTGCCCTTTATTTCCATGTCTGTGAACTGCGTTAAAAAGGCACATACAGCTAGATGTACAGGGTATTGGCAGCAGGGATGAGAAACCCAGGTCCTCGGGGATCTGAAACACCAATGACAGTCATCCAGACAAAACCATTAGCTTCATGAGCTCTCTCCAGGGCTGCTGGGGCTAGTATGTTGAGGAATAATAAATAGTTGCTAGAAAGAGAAACTGAATTGCCCTGTGTACAGAGGTTTAATAAAAAAAATCAGATTATGAATTGGAAATCAAAGATAGCTTGATGAAGAACAATTTCTTAGAAATCTTGGTCTAAGTCTTGTTTATACTGGGGCTTGTTTGTACATTGTAACTTGAATTATTTAAACCATAAATAGGAAACAGATTAGTTATATCACCATAAACCCTTGGGTGGATGTTTATTCAGTTCATAAACTCATTCATTTTATTGTAATTCATTAAGGCCAATTCAGTTCTGAATTAAAATGTCCATGCAAATGTTTCATGTGGCATTGGTGGTCCTCCTTGAATCACTTAATTCAGATTGCTTTCCTGAGCACCCCTGTAAGTAGCCGCAGGAGCTAGTGCACAGGAGAGAGCTGATAACTACCTTAGCTTCCACAAGAGATGGGATCTAGAATCTCTGTTCAGTGGGAGCTACGCCTTGCTACTTGGACTGACCCAAGGGACTAGGCAAAAGAAGCCCGAGGTGGTGATTAGAGCATTTAACAAAGAGAGAAAGCTGTCATTGCTCTCTTCCAAATTCTGCTGCTAACCCATCCCAGTCTTGTTGTGAATGATGCCTGTAGATTATTACACTCCCAAGTATTGCAGGACTTAACTGCAATTTCACCAGGTTTCAATTTGTCCATGTGTACGTTTTTTTCAGAACTGTGGCTCACTAGTCAAGTCATTCAAAGAGAATCTTGGATTCCAGCAATAAAAAGGGTTATTAAAAACCCCGTGTGACTGTAAAAGAAAGTCTTGGAAACCAAAAGCACAGGAAAAAACCTCAAATTCTTACTAGAAATTGAAGTCACTATTTTGAAGAAACTTACAGATTTTCTGAATATTAAAAAAATTGCTTTATTGATACCAATTACATTTTCAGAGGAATGTTTCAGTTCCATAGTATAGTGTCTCTGTAAAGAAGACTGGAGTAGTTAAAAAGACTTACTTTGGCCTCCATTTATTTGTGTAGGCCGAAGACATAATACTGTTTGCTGTTAACTGCATCCGAGTTGCTTATTATCTGTGGGATGTCCCACACTTTTAGATAATGGTAGAACAGATCTATAATGCTGAACATCACTCACTATTCCTTTTGTTCTTGATGGAGTAGCAGGTATATGTTTCTAGGCTGAAAAATGGAGTATCTGTCTCTTATTTTGCAGCTGAATATGTGCATATAGATTTTTGAAGGAACAGACCTTAGTTCCTCTTAAAAAGGTTTTAATTTGATAATTAGCACTCTTGATCATTTATATCTTCAGCGCACTATATATACATCTCTCTAAGTTAATCAGGCAATCACAAACAATTCTGTGTATCAAAACAGGCAGTAAAAATCATCCATTTGCTGGGATGAATGTTACTTTTTCAACTTAACCAACGGCATTATTTGCCTATTTTTAAAGAGAAGTTATTAGGGAATTTATATTTGCCACTAGCCGCTGCTTGAGCCTGAAAATACCGATCCCTTACCTCCCTAAGTTTTGCAGGAAGCTCGTGCTCTCCATGTGCTCTTCGTTAACTCCTTAGTTGAAAGCATCATGGGGCTGCTAGCCGAACGTGCGTAGATAAGCAGTACTCTGAGGAAGGTCTGAAGAGCACCCAGAAATGCTGCTGCCGGAAGGCGATGGCATGTGTTTGTGCTGAAAATGGTTGACAATGGGTTTGATTTTTTTCCCCACTGAAGCTGGTGTATTCCCCCCCTGTCTCCGCTGGGCACAGGGTGCCTGGCAGGCGGTTGCTGAATACCCAAAGCCTTTGCTCGTACAGATGGGCCACAAAGGCTTCTGCCAGCTGCACAACCTCCCTTCTGAGGTGCTTTGTTCCCAAAAGAACGCCACGGGACTCAGTGGGTGCTCAGCTCTTCGCAGTAGTAACCTTTGTGACTTCAGGGCAGAATGTTTCCAGGATGTGCACATGTACTCAAAATGCACCCTTGCAGCCTTTTATATTTAAGTTCTGCCTACAGACACTTTGAAGCCCATGAATTTTCTATCCCCATCATGAAGAATCAATACTGCATTTACGCTTCTGTGCTGGCACTTAAATTTTCGAAACTGCACACATACCTCTAATAGCCTGTGTGCTTTATGAGCCTGATCGAAAGCCCTGTAAAAATGATCATTAGATTCTCTCTGATCTAGAGATTTGCCATTAGATTTTCATGGGCATAGGATCAAGCCTGTATTAAGTAGTCATAGTAGCATTCCTCCCAATTTTGTATCTAATGAGAAAATATGCTATGGGTAGATTAAACATCAGTTAAAAAAAGATGTAGTTGGCTGTGAGTGAAATGTTCAGATGGCATTTGGACTGAAGTTTAGACATGCCTGAGTGGCAATGGTTTTTCCCACCAGCTAGTGGCTTCTCGTATATCATGTCCTGTGGAGGATTTTAGTTTATAGTTGTGGGGAAAAACAACTCGATTATTCCACGAGCATCAGAACTTAGGAAACCAGATTTTGTATGGCTTGGTCCTTCCTGGATCGTTTGCTTAATCGTGAGGCTAGGAATGGCAATTTGGATCAATTTTCTCTAACTACTCTCCCAGTTTCTCTGAACTTTAGAAACATAACAAATTTACGGTCTTCTGTTCTGTCACCAAAGTTGGCCAAAGTTGACAACAGGTAGTGAAGCTGTCAGCTGGGACAGAGAAAGACAAGAAAGCCACTACTGCTGCTAGAAATAGAATAGGAATGGATGAGAGAAAATAGGCATTGGCTGGCTGGTGTGGGAAGGAATACCTTGGCTGCTCTGGTTTTAAAGTAAGCGATGAGTCTGGGAGAGGGGCAAAGCACCTGGCATCCTTTTACAACTTCAGTCTTGACTCCAAAATACATGGAACACCTCTCCTCAAACGTACTTCTGTAAGGAAGGCACAGATCAGGACAAGGAACTGCTGAGAAATTGTCTATGGAAGTGAGTTGGGATTTTATGATCAGAGGAGAATCCTTGTGTGTCCTCACCCCTCCATTTGTTTGAAAAGGAGGTTGGAAGGAGAAGGTATTATTGACATGGCATTATTTGGAGGACAGGAATTGGACATTAGTAAAATTTAACACAGATTATATTTGCCTGTATCTAATTGTATCATAGTTACAGTCTTTTCCCCGCAACAGCTGAGAATGCAAGAAGCTTTTTCTCCGTTTTTTAAAGTTGGAAAACCTTTGTTAGCTGCAGTCCAAAGAGAACCTCATGCTACAGTGGTGCAGGGGAGGGCAACAAGTCAAAACAAGAAAAGAAAAGGCAGAGGCATGGCAGCCACTTCTGGCAGCGCAGTGGCAAACCTGAGTGCATTAGCGCTGTCCTATTGAGCATTTCGGTGCTCCTTGCAGCGTGATGGGGCTCCATGCCACCTGACAACTCGGGTTGTAAACCCATTGGGACATAGTTTCTCAAGCCCCTCGGTGTCAGCCAAGGCGTAAATGACACTCTGCAGGCATTTGTGGGGTTTGGCTCAGACCCCTGTGAGAGAGACAAAGAAGGTGGTTTCTCTGCAGAGAAATGAATGCAGAACTGTTGGGGGAGTTTCATGCGTTCCCTGCGATGCACAGTGAGAGGGCAAATGTCAGCCAGGGTGGAACAGAGGCACGGGAACTTAGTCATTTCTTCTGATTTTTCATTTGATCTTGAGATCTGTACAGAGGCTGTGCAACAGCATCTGGAACTGTTTGTGTGATACCCCTTGCTTACTGGTAAGTGAAAATGGGTTTCCTCAGTCTTCCAGCAGCTTTCATAAGGGGTCAGGCTTTGGCCATCCTCATCCTGGTGACCTGGGACAATATCTCGGGAAATAGTTATATTTTTATGGTTCTATGGTTTATTTTCAAGAACTCACACCCTGTCCTGTTGTCTAGGAAGAGCACAAATCAGTCGAGATCTTAAATTTTGAATTCTACAAGTAGATGACATCTTGCAAATGTTTGATCCTAGTAGGGCACAAACCTCAGTAATCGCTTTTTGGATCATGTCTCATTCGGCACTTGAATGAATAGTATTGAACATTTCAGATGGGTGCCTTAATTGGTTTGTATTGAACAGCATCAAAGGCGAGGGGTATCTTGACTGTAGAATAAATAACTGGTCTACTTGTTTTTCACAAGGAAGGTGAATGCCAGTTGTAAATCCCCTACTATTGCACAGATGTTGTGTTCTCTGATGATGATCTGATAATTGAAAGACTCTGTAAATCTTTTCTGGCTTTTATTTACTTATTAACTAGAGGATAATTATAATTGTTTATCCCTGTAATCTCATTCAGCTTTTGCTACAGCTGCTTTTTTCCTCTGACTGTGCGTAACTCCTATATGAAGAGCTCTTAGACCACTGCTATTGCCAGGAATAGGTGTACTGTAATGGCCTCGGTCCATCCTAGAAGGGGAGCTCAGTGCTATGCAGAATGGTTTTCTTCCTCCATAACGGGATAACTCACTGCAGTATGCGCTGGCCTCTGCCAGCATCTGGTCCTTGTTGCATCTGTCTCCCTGCAGAGGTATAGGAGTGGAAGGTAGAATCTGAGTCCCTACCACATGTGCCTACAGGATTTCTTGGTGTATGTATGCACTGCTATATAGCGTATGTCTTGATAGTTCACAGAACCCACTTCAGGACAGAAGTGAAGATCATTACAGAAAATACATGTACATTGCTCTATAAAGTAAAAGAATACAATCAGCGACAGCTACTTTTCTTAATTAGGGATGGCTCTAAACTGGCCCTACAGTCAGTCAGGCGTCCGTTGTTGATCTCCATAACACAGGAGTCCATCATGTTGGCAGCACTGATGCAGTAACTCTAGCAGATATACTCATCCCTTGTAGTAACCAAGTCCATATACTATCTTTTATTTAGTGTGATGTTTACGCCCCAGAAAGCTTGCAGTTTGGAATGGCTACCTCTAAATATTGATGTTGACTGTTTGCATCTGAATCTGCAAAGGCATTGTGCTGAAATGAGAGGCCAGTGACGCTGTGGCATTTTTGGCATTAATGTGCGGACAACATTCCTGCGGGCTAAAATGCACTGCAAGTAGCTGACAAAACCAATCAAAATCCCCGCATTTGTTAGTCTAGCAGATTAGTCCATTTTCTGATTTCACTGCAAGGGTTGTGAGACCTGCATAACTCAGCTGCTGTTGTTTGAGTGGCATTTAGATCAAGGCCACTCTCAGCTGTGTCATAGTGTCGCACCTTCTGAACTCACACAGCTGAGATTGAATGGGTGCCATTGAATTAACAAATTTAAAGCTGATCCACATTTTGGTCAAGATTTTTTAATTACAATTCTTGCATCTGTTGAGAGGGAGTTCGCCAAGCTCCTCTTGCAGAAGGTCATGAGCTAGCCCCCCACCATTACCTCCCACCCGATGGGAACTATTGACAGCACCCCATGGGCTATCCCATGTGCTGGGACCTGAACCTGGCTTTCCAGAGGACCTGAGAGCCTTCTGCCAGTGAAAAGGTAGCAATTTTACTATTTCTTCCTTGTCTTCTGGCACTAGTTCTTTTGCTGAATTGAGCTGGCTCTGAGCTCTTAAGGGTAGTCATGACATCTTCCTCCTGGGGTCCTGATCATCAAAATGACCACTGAGAAAAAGAAGTTGTATTTGCCCAGGATCTTCAGGAGTTATCCCTGGAATTACGTGCCCTGAGAGGGTGGCTTTTGTGTGTGGTATCTGTTGTCTTGGTAACATGGTTTCATCCAGGAAAAACAGTGTCTATTTGAGCACCCTTGATACCCTGCACTGCAATATAAGTTATATTGGTCTGTCTGTATTCTTTCCTTGCATCCCTAGAAGGGGGAATCATAAAAGTGAATGCTGTGAATACACAGGATAGAAGAGCCACAGGGGAAGAGAGCTGAGATGCTCCCCTTCTGTGCTAATTGAAAATATGCCAAATCATAGTTCACTGCACAGATAAACGAGGGAAACAGAAGACGGGCTTTGAGGATTGTGCTATCTGATAAAACCCAGCACTATCTCCAGAAGAGCAGAGCTCTTTCTTAGCCAGTGTTAGGACAAATATGGTACCAGTATGCATATTATGAATAAATTAGTGTGCATACTTGGTCTGAAACTCCCTGTAGATTAAGATGAACAAAGCAATAGCTATTCCGAGCACATGTGACAAGGTGTGGACTAAGCAAAGTACTTCTGCTGCTGGTCTAATGATGTCTCTTGTGCTGCAGAGAAGCTGGATAAAAAGAGGGCTAACAGTGAGGAGCCCTAGATCCGTATTATAGTTGATTTGTAGCAAGTAGGGTAAAGAGCCTCTCTATTCATGTAACACCTGCTAGTTCTGCACAACCTTTATGTATATATGCTTATGTCCTACTTTTTTTTGTCTAGAATCTATACATGTGTTTGAGCGCTGTCCCTCACTACATTGCCTCCCTGCAGTGGATGATGTAGGGCACTTTTTTGTCTGTTAAACTCGGTGGTGAAATCTCGTCACCTTCAGTGACAACAGGCCTGACCCTATGTAAAAATATGATGAAAGCAGGAAGCTTTCTTCTGCTTATCTAGGGCACTCTAGTTAGTGGGAAGACCATTTTATATAATGCTTTCAAGGAAAGAAGAACACAAAAAATGCACACACATTTATTAGAGGAGATAACTGTGGAACAAAATTACATTGTTGAATAACAAAGTGGAAATTGTTTACAAAATGCTGATTTCTGGGTCATCATTTGCTTAATTTTTCCTCTTTTGCTTTGCTTGAATAATGGAAATGCATTGGTCCCATTAGTCTCCAGACAATCTTTAGTCATTTCCATTTGTTAGTTGCTCATGTGAGTGTTTCCCAAAGTCCTCTGAAGTGGGACTACCTCTGTGTAGGAAGAGAGTCTCAAGAGCCACCTCTCATCCTGTTCCTGACTCCGTGGCATCCCCGTGGTAATTGAACCAACTGCTTATGTGGAAAAGTAATACGAGGAAACCACTGAGGCAATTTTAGCTGTCTCTTAATGAAATGTAACAGCTGGAAATCAGGAAGAGCATGAGCATCATGGGACCAATCAGCCCTCTGTGGAGAAGCAGCAAGTGCTGTGTAAACCACAATCAGTATGTCTCTGACGAGAGCAGCGCTGTACTGAGTGGGTAGCTAATACTATGGTGGAATGCTTAAATCCAAACACCACTTTAATTAAATTTCACTAAGTATTAGGCCTAGGAAATATAAATTAAGCAGTCGACAAGGTTTTAAAAAATTGGAACCAATGCTGGACTGACGTGAGCACGCTGACCTGTGTCTTCTTGCCATCTGCCTGAGATCGTTTTTGTGTCTTAAGATAGCCTTTCCAGCCAGTGGTCCACGGTATTTTACTTAAACCCTGGGCTGTTTTCCATTCTTTCAATCTGTACACTTTGAGATGGCTCAAAGTGGACCCCCAGAGGGTTTTGTTTTGTTTTTCCATACTCCATATCATGGGAAAATCTGTAAGTCAGGCAGCAGCTTCCTCAACACAATGCAAGGTGGGTGTCCACTCCTTCCTGCCAGAGATGCCCCAGACAGACGTCAATGGTGTTCTGTTCACTGCAAGCACAGAGAGCAGAAGACCTTACGCATGGCAGGAACCGAGCACGCACAAGAGATGTGGGGTGGTTCATCACTGGCATTTGAGCCCTTTGACATCAGGAAAAATGGCTAGAGAAGTCCTGTATCTGCCCGGAGAATAACTCCCGTGGTGAATAAACTGTAAGAGACAACCAGCAGGGCCTCGTCCAAAGCTGTGCGTGCAAGCACTTGGCCTTTGGGTATCTCAGGCAGGCAGCCAGACCAGGTCCTTGGCTCACAGCGTTTTCTCAGCTTGTCTTCCATCCTGCAGCCCAGTGGGCAGGCTAGGAGAGGATAAAGAAGGCACAGAGGGCCTTAAAGTCATGCTAGCCACAGAGCAGTGCTAGGCTAAGGCTTTCGCTTCATTTTATTTTGCAGTGTCCTTTATGAGAGCTGGTGTGATCTTTCCCCTTTTTTAAAAATAATTGTCACCAATGCCATCTGGATAATGCAAAGCAGCAAATAACTATTTACTTTTGCTTACATAAGATCAAGCTGTACTTTGCTTTATGCCTTTATTCCAAATATCTCAGGTCAAATTTTCCTTGCAGTTACGTGTAGGTATTTCCTGTTAAATCCATCAGGCTGGGTAACACTAGCATTGTAAATAGAAGAATAAATTTTGCCCCAGACTACCTTGTTCTTCCAGCCTGTTTTAGTCTGTTCCATTACATGTCTTTTAATTGTCAAGCTAACACCAAAATTGAAGTGAACCTGTGCTCAGTGCTTGATGGTAAGAAGCATAGGGCAGACTATACACTACTTAACAGTAACAAAGGTAGTGGCTGAATCAGGACAAGAGGAAGACAAACAAGGCATGAATTAGACATCTACTGTGTATTTGTGTGATTATTGCATACTCACATATGCTCACATGCACTTATTCTTACTCTCTTCTTTCTAGTTTTAAAAACCTAGTCAAAATCCATATACCAAAGATTTGTAGCTCATAAATTGTATTTTGGCAGCACACGCTAGGTGTGGATTGATGTGAGCAATTACGTGAGCAATTACGCTATGAGGTTAAGTGTATTAAGAAGCATTTAATCACTTAACTTAAGGAGTGAACCATCTAGAGCAACTTATTCAAGGGCACTGTATATATATATATAAAGAAATAGAGATGCCTATATAAAACAGATACTGCATAGCTCAGTAAGCTGGAACAAGTTGGACAGACGTAAAATGATGTACGTTCTAGTTCTTACTATCCATGTTTTATTTTAATTTGTTCTTTTTGCTATATAGTTTAAAAACTATTTCTGTTCTTGGCCATTTGTAGAACAGTTTTAGCCTTGGTTATGTAAACACATGCATATTTTATATTACTTTTAAATTGAATTTATGGATCGGATGGCACTGAGTAGAAGTAAAGGCAGTGGAGCACATTAATTGTAGTAGGTTTCCATTATCATCTTCTTTTAGCTTTCAAATGAGGCATGAGTAATTTAGAGTGTTTTTTCTTATTGCTTATTGCTCCCCAAAAATATAGACAATGGGAAGTCTCCAACAAGTAAAATATATTCCTAGATTTTCAGGGCTCCTAGTGATATAGAAGTAGATGTAATAATAATACTAACGAGATGTAAAATGTTTGTGTGGTATCTGGGCCCTCATAAGAACATGCCTAATTCTTCCAGTCTCCTCATATTTCAGTATGTGATTCAGCAGGGATACCACATTTCCTCCAGCTGTGCAGTAATCTGCACAGGCATATACTCTTCCCTCTTCCATCCTCTCTAGGATATCGTCAAGGCCCATTGAGAGTTTCAGGTGCACAATTCCTACTGGAATTAATTGCAACTGAAATGCTTACTGGCCAGGAAGCTAAGGAGTAGTGAGCATTTTCACCACAATTCCTGGTATTTTCCGTATCTGGATGTTGCTTCACACTGCAGCGTTCAGAGGTGCCCAGGACGCTCCCAGGCATTTTTGAGCGCTACTGAGTGAAGTGCCAGGGCGATGCGGAGGAATTGGGTTGTGAATGACTTCAGACCTTCCTGGGAACATTCAGTGAAACCACACGAACTGTATCTGATGGAATAGCTTGTCAGACTTGCACACCGCTTTAAGCTTGAGGAGGCTTCATAACATGGAGCGGCATGGTGGAAATGGAGGAAATCCGTGGAAAAGAATCAGTATTAAAAAACCAGGCAGGCACCATTTTCAGTCCTGCCAGCACCAATCCCACACAGAGAAGAAACTCGTGCGCTGAATGGTGGCTTCCTGGGAAATGTAAATACTGATGAACCTATTTTAGTGCGTGTCAGATGTTTTGCTCGTGTGTGCATGTTTACATGTCCCACTTCTGCTGGCTGCTGTGTGCCACTAACAGCAGCGGGCCAGTCTGAAGTGATTCTGCTTGTAGAGAAGCTGTGGCTTCATTGGGAAACCTGTTCCCAATGACTCCAAAGAGAGGAATAAATGAACGGTCTGCCATTGCCTCAGTGAGCACAGAGGTAGGCAGGATTTTGGGAGCTGCCATCCCTTTGGCAATTTTAATGTTCGGACTGCCTTCCTATTTGAGAATAGCCAGCCTTCAAAAATAGACCCCTAGATGTGGTTTTGTGGCGTCAGTTTTTAGAGATATATAGTGTAGTGTGTAATTAATTAGATGATTTCAGTGTTAATGAAGTGCTTTTGAAATCCTTGGAGAGCTTCACCTAAGAAGGGCGGGAACTGCTGGAGAGGGTACAGCAAAGGGCTACAAAGATGATTAGGGGACTGGAATGGCTTTCTTGCGAGGAAAGGCTGAGGGAGCTGGGTCTTTTTAGTCTGGAGAAGACTGAGGGGGGATCTCATCAATGCTTATAAATACTTAAAAGGGAGGGTGCTGGGAGGAGGGGGCCAGTCTTTTTTCAGTGGTGCCCAGTGACAGAACAAGAGGTAACGGGCACAAACTTGACCATAGGAAGTTCCATCTAAACATGAGGAGGAATTTCTTTTCTTTGAGGGTGGCAGAGCACTGGAACAGGCTGCCCAGAAAGGTGATGGAATCTTCTTTTCCGGAGACATTCCAAATCCGCCTGGACGCCATCCTGTGCAACCTGCTGTAGGTGGACCTGCTCTGGCAGGGAGGTTGGACCAGCTGATCTCCAGAGGTCCCTTCCAACCCCTAACATTCTGTGATTCTGTGACAGTTCTGGTCAAAGTTATAGGGGTACAAAGTGTACTTGAACCTTGGTCAAATGTATTAAGATAAGAATACGTAAATTTGATGCTCAATCTAAATATTCGTCATGATTTTACTGAGTTGGGTTTATAACAACACTCGCAAAATAATATCAGGACTTCAAACATTTTAATGGATTTTATATTTGTCATGTCCTTTCCCTACTCTGTTCCACTTAATTACAGGAGAGTAAAGTGGAAATGCTGTCTTTGTTTACATCTCCGTGTCCTGCTTGAGAATAAAGGGATTGCTTTGGTGTACTGAGAGCAGTATTTGACCGACAATGCCTGTAATGCTGTCTGCTAATTAGAGGATTTGGCAAAATAGTTGCAATTTTCTACTTAAATTAGAAAAGTACTCTTAGTAGAATCTGTGATTCTTCTTCAGCTTGGGGGATATACAGAAGGCTTGCATCAGGGCAGACAAATAACTGCTTGTTAACAAAACAGGCTGGCATCGAAAAAACAAAAGCCACAGTTGCTTTTAAGGAAAAAACCCCAACACTCTTCTCACCTGGGACACAGAGTTGTCTCCACCTCTCTCTCTCTACCTGCGCGTATACACACCTCACAACTCTTACCTGTCAACTGTGTTATTTTAGTATTAGTCAATAGTATTCCACAGCACAGCAGCAGTAGGGTTGTTTGAGAAAAGGATAAAACATATTGTTGCAGCATTTTATGAAGAACAGCAGGAGATCACAAGCCACTTAAGTTTCCATGCCACGGAAATATGATTATGTATTTATAAAGATTAATTTTTAATAAGGCTGTTAGCTACAAATGTGCCCAGATCACATGTTTGGGTACAACTATTCCTTGAACTCTGGTGAAGTTCACATCTAAATTCAGGACAATGAAATATGTACAATATTTGAGCTAGGTCTGGAATGTACAAAAATGCTGGATATTCAGTTAGCATGAAGTTTTCGTACCTGATTGAATATTACTGGAATTTCTGGTGCTTGTGTTACAACTATGCTCATCGTTCTTTTCTTTTGATGTATAGTCAGGATAATGCTGATATTGCAAAGAAAATTGCAGTCCTATAATTTCCTTTACGTGTATAACTCCTGACAGTGCAGAAAGTGGTATTGAACAAACCTGAAAAACAAATACTCATAAATTCATACACTGAGCATTATCCATCTAAGCATATTTTCAGATAAATGCATTATAATCTGGGGACTGAAAACATAGCAGCAGTACCAGGATTGGACTTGGTAATATTTTCATCTAAGCTTCTGGAAGCTGACGTGCATTTACATATTAAAACTGCTCTGAATCTTGTGTGGAGAAACATTCTGAAATTCAGAGCCAGGAGCACCAGCCTTGCAGAACTGGCCTTGCTCACAGAGTAAATTAACTGGGAAAACTGTTATGGTCAGTGGACGCTGCTCCCTCTTGCTGTTCGTGTTAGTCATCATTGGGGACTTTTCATTAATAAAATCTCATGCTTCAGATGTCTTTTCTCCGTATAAGTTGTTGGTTTGGGATGGGGCAGCCTGGCTCAAGGTCCTGGTTTTTTCAGAGACTCCAGGGTGGGAGCTTGGACAAGCCATGCTCAGCAGCAGCTGTCCCGCACACAGCTGCTATGGTCGAAGCCATAAAGACAAGTATTAAAATGCTATCTGTTTGTATATAATATTGTCATAGGTACAAAGTATATACTGCGTAATATTGGACATTTCTCAAACAAGATACTTCAGAGCAAAGCTATTGGGAGAGCTCACAGACATAAATGGAGCAAAGTTAGAGGGTGAGGGGAGAAGCGTTTCTGCGCTGAGGAAGAACTTTCGATCCAATCTTATCAGTGGGTTTTGACGTTATTTTGGTGTTACAAATGGCAGAGGAACTTACCTGACGTTAGGTTAGACGTGGCTGACACAGAGTAGTCCGTAAACTTGAGAGTTTTGCACAGAACATGCTATTGGTTGGTTACCATTTCCAAGACTATTTGCACAATGTTATTGCAACCTGGAGGGAAAAACCTGAGATTATGTTTGTGTAGGAAGTTGTACTCTGTAGGACAGGCAGGACTAATACCAATATGGGGATGAAGAGGCTTCAGAGGTTATAATGCAAGATCCTCCCTGGTTTTGCCAGGTTTTTTTATAGCTCATCTATACCAGAGGTGCGTCAGTAGGTACCTCAGCTGAGCAAACAATGTCAGCCTCTGTGTTTTAAAGAGGGGCTCACTTTTAGTAGTTTATTTTAGCATATTGGTTTTATATATAATATTTATCATATTGTTATTTTTCAGAAAGCATGTGGCTGGCCATATCAAAATATGTAATCTCATATACATTTTTGGAATAAATTTCTATCTGCAGTCATTTTGCTGTACACAGTAAATCCAGTAGTAGTAAGGTGAGTTTAAAGTAAAGCAAGTACTTCAGGAAATGCTTTCTGCTGTTTAGTTTTGTTTCCAAAACTTCTGCCTCTGCTCTGCTACTTCCTCAGCACAGCTGGCTGGGCTCCCTGCTGCCTATCTGTATCATTAAATTCTGCTATATAAAAGCACTGGAAGACTCAAATTCTGGTGCCTCTATTCTCATTCGTCTGAGGTGGCTGGAGCATTGAACTGCTCATTGCAAGTACCATCTAAGCCTACCTTGTTCAACTCACCTGTATCTTTAAGTAATTTATAATGAGAAGAAAATAAAGAGCACCTGATGTCATCCTTTAGGATGCCCATCCTTTAGCCTATTTTCCTAATAGCATATTTTCCTGAAGCAGAAGCATAGATATGTTACTTTAGCATTACAATTTAGCATACCTAACTTTAATAAATATTAGTCTGGAAAGACATCTCTGAATTTAATTTTGAATTTATTTCAGAATGCATATCTGCCTATTGGCATTTTCTTTTCATAAATATTTGCACAATCAAGTTTCACTCTCGTGATTACCCATAAAAAGCAGTTGGCTGGCTGGCTGCATGACATGTCCATACTTTTATATAGGAAGAGATGATTGAAGTGTGAGATAAATGGACGGGGTTTATCAAATCCTGTCACCAGAGCCTTAGCCTGGTCAAGCAAAGATCTGATCCTCACCTAATATAATGCAGGGCATTTGAGGGGGAAGGGGGGAAAAAAAAAAAAGTTTGAACTGTATGCTACCAACATGATTTGTAGCTCAGCTTCATTTTTGTAACAGCCCCTTTGCTAATGATTGTGTGACTCACCAACATTTGGCTGGTGGGACCAACCACAGCTGACTGCACCAGCACAGTGTCCAACCTGGGCATGCACTGCCCTGGCTCAGCTTCTCTGTGATTTACCTGAATAGAGATTTACCTGAAATAGATTTACGTGAATAGAGAAGGAAGGCAGCAGTGGAAGGGAGAAGGCTGACTGAGCTCCAGTCACACCCGTTCAAGGATGTTAGACTGCTTCTGTAAATTTATTTAAAGATAAGTGTGCATATTTTGTTTGCTATGTTTGAATATATAGGAAATATACGGAAGTTGTAGAAATAACTCTTAACAGTGAAAAGCAAGACTTTCTAAATCACTGGAGATACTTTTATTGCCATTTTCCAGATATATTTTCTTCTGCACGTTTTAGCTAGGCAGGGCATGATAAATGTACAGCTTTCTGTGTTTAAGAAGTGCTCAGCACAGAATATAGCTCTTGAGAAACCATTTGTCTTAAACAGATTTATTTCATGTGGATGAAATTCAGGAAGGAAATCTCCCTCAGGTGCCTACGCTAGCCATTAATATTGCTAGTTCATGAGGGAGCCCAGGAGAGCAGTCGACAAGAAGAGCAGCCAAAGCCAGAGCTGGGACCCTGCTCGTGGCAAGCGGAGGGTGGTCAGGACACCACACGCCACCTCCTGTGTTGGCTGAAAGCTCTCCTTCCTCTTAAGCTGAGCTCAGTTATTCTCATGCTTAAAAAAAAGGCAGTGGTCTGGAGTGTATTTGTTTGCTCCCAGGCTGGCATCTGGTCAGCAGACGCTACCTGTGCTCACACAAAGCAGCAAGAAGGCTCCTTCCCCTGTCATTTCCCTATTTCTGCAGGGTTTTCACTGTTTGTCCCAAAGGCTTTTTTCCCACAGTTTCCCACACGACTACTGAGATTTGTATCTGAAGTTCCGTTTGGGCAGAAATTGCAGCAAGGAGTGGGGCTCATTTCTGAATGCTGCTCACCATCGTACTTTGAAGTTGATTGAAGTTGGGGTGATGACTAAGCAGCTGGGCTGGGAATCAGAAAAACCTTGTTATGCTTTGAGCTCTGCTGCCAACCCGCGTTGCAATGCAGAGGGCCTCTGCGTTTCGGCAGATCCCCATGCGTGAGGACTGCATGACGTAAACAGCAGCTTTAGCGTGTTGGTTACCAGTGGGGTATCGCCCTGGGACTCTTACTGCTGCCAACATCCTGTGATATATCTGGTTGGAGATCACCGTGCCATCCCCAAGCCTTCACCTTTATCCTTTCTGACCGCTCTGGACTCGTTAAGTAAAACTTGCTGCTCAGCCTTCCTGCCCTGAACATACACGTAAGCCATCACCCAGTGATTTATACTTGCCCGACCACTAAAAACAGCCAGGTAACCTCCACTGTCAAAACTGCAAAACCTGGTCAGGCTCTGTGGAAGCTGGTTAAGCTCTGGTTAAGTTGCTCCATCACCGAGCAACTCTTTGAAGGCCCAAGGGCTTCTCCATGCTGGAATTACTAAGTAATTCTGGTACTACTAAGTACTGGTAAAGAAACTAGCTATAGGCAGCTGGCCATAAAAAAAGGGGAAGAACGTGTCCATTAAATCAAAAGTTATTTCTACTTGGTCCCATTTGTAAGTCATTTAAATCGAGATTTTTTTGAACTGAAAATTTATATCAAAATATGAGTATCAAATCAGTTAAGACTAAAATATTTGGCAAGGTGGTATTCAGTGCTTGAGCCCCAGACAGAAAGAGTGGAGAAGCACGCAGGCTCTGGGAACCTTGTCAGTAAAAAAACTGTGTTAACTTCCCCCAGACCAGTTTTATTAGTAAGGCATATGAAAGGTCAAGCAGATTTCTTGTAACAGCCTGGTTATGCTGTTTATTCTAAGGAGTCTATTCTCTATCATTAAAGTAGGTTTAATGCAATTAAATTCAGACAGTTATCTGCAACCCACATCTATCCTTTCATACGCCTGCTAAGTCGGACAAAGAGAGGACTTTTATTTGCTGTGATCCCGTAACAGCAAAATAAACTGACAGAGAGTTCTCAGGTAGTCACAAAAGATAAATTAAAACCCGTGATGAAATAAAGGCCAGTGTTCAATATGTTCATCACATAAAATAGACTTGACTTTCAAATTCAGATTTTCAGACTCTATTCTTGTCTAGCATCTGACAAGAATCAAACTCCAATTTTATTTTGACTTCAGATTCAAGCCAGGCAGTTGCCTCCTCCATCTTGAGGTTGGCAACAAGAGATAGTCATAAAGAAAATGACCAGGTGGAAGAGTAAAATCACAAAAAGAAATTGGAAGGTGTTTTTTTTTTTTTAAAGTATTGATCTTAAATAGAGAAGTTGTGTGTACTAGAGCTTGAGGCTTTCCTTTCTCTAAAAATAACATTAATATTATAGGCATTGGTTGTGACAGCAGGGACCAGAACACCTACAAGGATGTAACTTGTAGAAATACACAGTAAAAAAATAATGTTTTGAAATGTCTTACTTCTTCCACTGTAATGGCTGAGATTCCTTAGCTGCCTAACTGGAGAACCAGGATGGCACGTGAGTGATTTTTCCTTAGGCACCTCACCAATTTCCGTTGCTTTATTCATCACTTCTTCAGGAAATCCACAGCACGGCAGCGATGTGTGCTATTGCTTAATGTAAAATGCGGGCGTATTAGGATCAGAAATTTGTGCACAAAAAAACCCCAACCTGCTCGTGTTTCTGAAACTAACCCGAGAAAGCCTTTTATTCATTTCATACTTAACCTAGCTGGGCTTAAAAAATTACATTGGGAGCCTGTGCAAGCTTAGAGGTCTCCTGTGGAGCCTTTGTCTCAGCTTGGAGCAGAGCAGCACGTTGGGCAGGGTCTGGTGCCAGCGAGTGAGTTAACCGCACATTGCCTCAGCGTTTCAAACTGGGGCATGAATTTCCCTTTGGCTCTTGCTCGCTTTCTCCTCGCCGTTTCGTCCCGTGCACGCTTCCAGCTTCTCCCTGTCCTCCTCCATCCACAAAAATGCCGGCAACCCTTTCCCTCTCCTGCACCGCAGGAAGCATTAAACCAGCGGCAGGAGCAGGGGGGTGCCAGCCCGGATCAGGGCGTGCAGCCAGGTCGTCCCTCGGTGCCTGTGCCTCGGAGGCACGTCCCACACTGGTGAGTCTCACAGCCGAGCCCCCAATACCCAGACGTGTAGGTTAATAAGAATACTATAACCTCCACACAAGTTTAGGGAGTGGGAAGCTCGTCTGCTTCAGGTGTGCTCTTCGTAGTTTTTGCCCTCCATCTATGGAAGGGCAAAGTGCATTCAATATGTCAGTTCCGTGCTCATACAGCACTTTTCCATCTTATGGGTGGTGCCTTGTATTTTGAATTCAAAGGGCTGGACGCACCCCCCCACAGCTATTTTTCTAGGCAGTAATGCACTATAAAAATAGGCAAATATCCCCTCCCTACTCCCCGCTGCAGCCATCCTGAAGCCCTTTTGGTAGATCCATGTCTCCAGCTGTGACTATCACAGAATAACAACATCCAGTTCAAGTTTCCTCTCTGCCTTTTTTTCAGCTCATATTTAGTTTATAATTAAAAACTGGCATACCGAAAGAGAAATGATACATCTCCCGCTTCATTCTCACTGGTTCTGTTCTGGCCTTGGTCTTAGACCATTGCAGTAGAAGAGTGAGGTCTTCCTCTTTGCCCTGAGACATCTATAGGGGACTAAAGTGTTTCCCTGACGCTTCTAATAATTCTGTCACTCTTACCAAAATTACTGTTTCTGCAGCACCCCGCAGAGATATCATGGTGTTGAGAGTTGCCTTTGGATGTAATTCCACGACATTTTTCTTCACATCCTAAAAATAAAACTGAAATGTATTTTCTCGGGAGTGTTGTGGTTAAGATATTTTAAAATGGTGATTTTAAGCACTCATATTTTGTGAGATGACTAATCAGAGACCTTTATAAGGCTCTGTGTAGACACAGTACTTTTCTGAAAGTTAAGACCTTTTAAGTTGAATGCTAGAACCGAGAAGTGCAGGCTATGTATTACATCACTCTATTTTAATGTGCTGAACAGCACTGAAGTGAGCCTTGATTTTAGGTGGTAGCATTCAAAGTGCAAGCACACAGTCGCAGTACTACAATAGCAAATACTAAAATGAGAGATTTCTCCGAGGAAACGCTTAGTTGTAGTTTATATATGGAAAACTATTAGCTAAAAATAAACCTTAAAAATAATTCTTAAATAGACCCGCAAGGACATTGTATACATTTTCCTCTCATTAAAATGAAACCTTTCCTGTTGTCTAAAATTATCTTTAATTAGGATTGCATAACCTAACAATAAAACTGCTGAGGATTAGAACCAGGAGACACATTCAGCTCATGCCTTTAATTAGATTAAGCTCTTCATTGCCAGAAGTAAGAGATGGAGCATTAGATCTCTTTAACATTTAATCTGGAGAATGCTGTATAATTGTATTTAATATTGTGAGGCAAAAGTTTACAGGGGGGGAGGGGAGAGGGGAGCAATCTGCCAACATCTTTTTATATAATGCTTGCTTAGCTGTTTGTCACATTTTAAAGACAGATTGTTTCAGGAAGGCATACCAAGATTGGGGGTGTGGGGGGGTGTCTCACGTGTACGCACAGTCTCATAAAAGTCCAGATTGCCTCTAAAATAGCTTTGTCAGTAGTTACCTCCCTTTCATCCCTATTTAATCCTGTTTTCCTCATGACCTGTGGAAAACATTTGACAAAGAGTAAGTCTAGTAGTGTTTCTAGTAAGTCATCAAATCCATGATCAGTCAACCCAGTGGCTGGGATCACCAGTGCAGTGTGCTTTATGCTGAAATGCATTCCTTCTCAGTATATGATGTTAGGTTGCTAATAAGCAAATTTATTAGCCTTTTCAGGGCTGCAGACTGCAAATTCTCAGTGCAAGCATTGGAGACTCAAAATTACAGCTCACCTGTCTGCGCCAGGTACCAGGCCATCATAATCCAGTAACGGAGTCAAGAGTATTTTACTGAGATTTGTTATAATCAGTAGTGTTCACTTTTCAACTACTTCTCTTGAGAGCATGGGATGGAGCTCATCTCCTCGTTCTTAGCAGCAGATTCTTGATGTGGACTGTGGAGAAGATTATTAGGGTTTATTGGCTTCATCAACGCAACTGTGCAAGATTTAGACACCACTTCTTTCCTCTCTGAGTCTGTTCCGCAACAAAGCCCTAGAGAGAAATCAGGTCTGTGACCTCCCTCCTGCAGGTGGCGCACATGCTGTTTCTTTCCTCCTCACCCATAAGGTGAAAATGTCTAGAGAAGAGGGCACAGCTGGACAGATGTGCTCCAGCAGTCTCCAGCTAGCAGGGAAAAGGCAAAAGGAGCATCTTTGTATAAAGGCAGTCTTCAAACGTTGCTGCTTAGGACAGGCTCAACCTGGCTGATGAAGTTTCAAGTTCTTCTTGCCCTCTCCAGTGCCCTCATCCCATTTTCCAAAATTTAGTTCTGCCGTACACAGCTCGGTCCAGAAGATAAATGCTATGATGTGTAACTGAAAGATGCCATTTATAATTGAAATGTGAAACCAAGCTTCCGAGCCCTTAAATGCCTCTGTCACAGAGGTGTTTTGGTAAGAGTTTGGGAAATGTTCTCTCCAGAATCTCAAAATGTTCTGTTTTCCTGAATTCCTTTACTTCAACACAATAGAGGGATTGCAACTGTTGTGTTGATGTGAACTATGTGACTCCACTCCATCGGGAAGGACAATAATAAAGTAATTCAAGATAGAATGGGGTTTAAGTTGATAATAAGTTGAAGATATTTTTACTAATAGGTAATAAAGTAAGGCGAGGGGCTACAGCTAATAATCAGCAAGTTCTGCTGTTTCTAAGTGAAGAAAACAGTTGGTGGTCAGCTGTAAGCTGGGCTTGGTTATTTTTGTCTTGGTGTGCTTGGATCTTGGTTCAGTTGAGCTTGGTTGTAACGCTACGGAGTATTTCAGTAATACACCTGCAGACAAGGAAATAATCAATGCTTTCTTCCCAGTGAAAGGAGGTTGCCTTTAAGGAGTTTGACCTTCTACCGCTTTACAAAATGTCCTTGATGAACAGAGTTCAGATAACTAAACCTGTCTAAAGGTTGTTCTGCTGGACTAATAAAATCTGTCATTATTCAGTTCCTTAAATTCAGTAGTAAATTACATTGTGGGAGCATTTACCCTGGGCATTCATCCTCAGACAGAGATATGCGACATGGTCTTTTTAAATAAAATGTTATATGAAGGCAATGTGATCTTAAGGGAAAGCAATTCATATTAGGACAACAGTCTGCCTTATCTCTTGTCTTATTTAAACTGGGCTCGTCTTAACTGAATCTCTCATTACAAACCTATCTGAGGAAATCACTATGATAGGCATGCTTATTTGCAGGCAGAAAGGTTAATATTTCGCATTAGAAAGAGGCTTGCTAAGGTATTTTTAAATCAACTGTCTTTGATCATAAAGGCTTCTTAGACATTTTAAACTTTTTATTTATTTATGTTGAAACCATTTGTTCCTCATTTAAATTCTACTCGAGAAAGCAGAGGCATCACAAATGTTAGAGTGTGTAGTAGTTGGTAGATGGTAGTTTTCAGCTAGCTGAAACAGTACTTATTAGGGTTATGGGCTTATTTTCTTGCCTTAAGTGAGTATTCATGTGAAAAACATGATGTTTCAGTTTTCTCAGCAAGCTTTGTGTTTTACTTGTACATTTAGAGGTGGCATTTGTAATGTTTTCAGAGTGATCCTCATATTTTTACTTACCAAAGTTGGATTAATTTCAAAGGAAGCAATGCTTTCATTTCAAAGGAGTTAATCTTGCAATACCTAAACACACTGGGATGTGTATGGAACTAGTTTTGCGGGAGATGCAGATGCTATTGCTTTTTCAATTATTGGCAAGCTTTATGGATACAACCAGCAAAGTTAACCAGATAATGATGGTAATGACTCAACCAGTACAACCACTTCCTTCATCCACAGGAAATAATGGGAATCACAACTAAAGTTAAATGAAAAATATGAGTGGTATTCCCACTTTCTAAGCAATGGAGTGCTTTGGGGGGAAAACGTATTGTGCAGTGATCCTGTTGCATATTGCTACAAGAACTATGGGGCAGAAGGGCAGTGATGCTCCATCCTACAGGGTCTATGGGGCAGAAGGGCAGCGACGCTCTCTCCTTCAGCATTGCTCTGTCCTTCAGCATCAGCTGCCCGAGGGTGATGAGGGAGCCTTATCTGAGGATCAAGCACCAAGCACAGATGTGGAGTTTGCCTGAGATTTCCAATAGGAATAGTACCTGAGAGAGAGGATGTTGAGACACTACTCTAATATTTGAGGTCTTTGATCTTCTTTGACAGAAGCTGCTGTTGAAATGCAAATGATTTATTAATTACATCACAGCACCTCACAGGGCAGAGGAATTGGGTTGTGCTATAATTTATGAGTCCAGCAAAACAACCTCATGAAACTATACAAAAACTGAGGAGCCTGGAAAAAAGTGAGTACTCGAGCCCAGATTTAGCAAAGCAATTAAGCACCTACTTTATCAGCCTGGCAAAGCAATTGCATCCCCTCCTCTCCAGTCCCCGTCTGTGTAGTCATTGCATGTTTCCAGGGATGGAAGGAGAGGAAAAGAATCAAAGAATGAGAAAGGAAAATCTTTCTGAAAAAAACCTACAAATTCAGCAAAGAGAAAAGAAGCAGTGATTCTTCTCGGCTATGATTGTCTCTCATGGTAAGAAGACACTAGCTCTCCTGGGATTTGATAATTTTGTTTGGATACAATTAGCCTTAGAGCCAGACTCATCCCCTTGTCAGGTTCCAAAGCTGCAGGATTTTACAGTTTGAAGGAAGTATCTTATTGCATTCATAAAAACTGGCTTGAGTAAGTATTTTTCAACAAAACATCAAAAGAATTGCATTTTAAAAAATAAATAAAAAAACCCACAAACAACAAAACTACTGTGATACTATGGAAAACATCACCTCTCCACCTTAGGAAGCATGGTTAAAAGGCTGCCAATGTTGATGCTATAAGAAAGGCTGGCCCCACACCATACCTTTGTGGTTAAGTTAATGTAATGTGAAGAACTATTTCATATTATTTTTGCACCACTCGCCACTTCTGTGAAATAAGCAGACTACTGTTTCTCTTTTGTACAAGGTCTTGAGAGTTACCAGTAACCCACAGTCAATGAACACCCACTGGTGGTGGTGCTCCTCATTCACTACTTCAAATAACGCTGCAGCACACAGTTCCATGAGAAGATGTTTAGGGGGCTATACCAATGCAAAAAGTGAAATATTGCTATTAGTGAAATTGGCCAGAAGGAAAATTCCCATAATTATATATTTACTTATTCATCGTTTCTAGAAAGCTGAATTATATCTTATTTTCCTACACCCACAGCTTTGGGAAAAGCTAGGAAAACTTTCTTGCGTTATCAAGCTATTTATTTTGCAAACACGGTAAGCTAATGAATTCCATCAAGGGCAAATTCATAAATAATAAAGATTTCACCAAGCAGACTCAGCTCGTCTCTTTTCTCCATGAAAATTCATATACAGCTTTTATTTTAGAAAGGGCTTTTAAGACAAAATATCTAAGCCAGGACTGGGAGGTTTTTTCACAACTTCTGGTATCTGTTCTGTGCACTTCCCTTTGCATGTCACGAGAGTTGCTATGAAAATTTCCCTTGCAGCTGCTGTCGATATAACAGCTCGGTCCCAGAGCAGTTTTATTCAGGGCCAAATCATAAGGAAGAGGAGCACGGTCACCTGCTTAGGCACGGCTCTATTATGATGCAAGGTCTGTGCCCCTCTGAAGGCACATCTGGGTTTTGCTCTTCTTGTAGTGGTTTACATCCTTTCTGTGGAAACCAGGAGAGCTGTGGAAGGTGTTACTAATTGGCTACAGGATCCGCTGCATTCTCTAGACTTAAACTACAGCTGTACTACATCACTGAGGAAAGTCATACTGCTAAGGATTGTGTTTCAGAGGAAGGCGGGCATTAACAACTACTTGTAGTCAGTGAAGATACCTTAGAAATTTTCACAAAAACAAGGACACTAACTTAGCCTTCAAGGATCAACTTCCACCTTGGGCAATTATTTCAGCCTTCTCCTTTCATACTCTGCCAGTGCAGTTTTAACTGATGATGATTTTTTTTGCATTCCCTCAAGAGTCGCTGTGCCATGTTGCTAGCACATGGTAATTATTGCTTCCCACCTCAGTACTGGCTGCACTTCAGGGGTGGTTGAGTAATCTGTTTATGTAGGCTCAGGATGTATTACCGTCTTTCTGATGAAAGATGTAATACCAAAAGCAATTTTAATGTGACAATTGATTTATTTTTTTTTAAGTTTGATTTGGTTGTCAGAGCCTGTAGCTAGTGCTTACGTTACTGTGATTGCTCTTCTTACAGCATGCCAGGTCAGAATAAAGGGATAGAGCAGAATGCAATCAAAAAGTCTCTTGAAAAAAAATTACCTCTTCTTTATAAAAAGAATGGGGGAAATCAAATGCATCATAGAGTTTCCTGTGAGCTCTGGTGTCTGATCTTTGGTAAAAGTGACCTGCAATGGGAGGATGACTTCTGTTTCCATTTTCTGCCATTTGCAAGGAAGATTGAGATTATTGTGCATTTATAGTTGCATTTTCTCCTGTATTAAAAATGCTGATTTTATCTGCCCTGGAAGACACTCATCCTGAATAGTTCAACTTATGTTCTCTCAAGAACAGGAGTGGCAAAAAATGTTTACCAAATCTGTTCAGAAGTTTATTCTTTGTAGCATCAATTAAACATGTACGACTAACTCTTTGGGGAAGGAGAACCGTTTTAGAAAGTCCAATAACATTACTCAACAAATATTTCAATCCCTCAAAAGTTCATCAACAAAACTAGAGATAATCAAGCGTTTCTTTACCTGATGTTTCTGAGATGAAAAGAAAACAGCAGTATGAAAGTACTGACCACCTCTATCTCTTTTCAGGCGTTTTTATGTGCCAAGAAAAATAAATAGGGCAAGCAACAGTAATCATTTTTAAAAAAAGAGATTCTCCCCCTTTAAATTATTTTTGAACTGTCAACTTACACCGTTTTTTAGAGTAATTTAAGTAATGCAAAAATATGTGCACCCTGCTGCATCAATTTATATCCACAATAAGCACATGAACTCTAGTGAAATTTCATCTAAGATTTAAAAAGGTATAATGAGAGCAGGATTTCATTCTGTTATTGTAGTAATTAGTTACCTAAATTGAGCCTTTATTTTTACTCTTGAAAAAAAGTCAGAACTCACGATAATATGTTGAGATGGAGGGAAGCCAGCTGGCATGTCCATATCTATCCATTGACTAAATAAATACAGTGTCATTAAATAATTTTCTGCAAATATAAAATCTTAATTATTTAATTATCTTCTGTTCTTTGCCAAGGCAGTAAGCCTGTTGTGAATATGCTTCATTCCACTCCATATATATCGACTGACTATTTTCCTACAGTGACACTCGAGTCACACTTGCCTGACTCCCCCTTGATGTCTAAAAGACAAGATAAAAGGCTATTTGACCTCCAGAATATTCAAGATAATGCTAAGCAGATTTTAAGTCCTGCAGGGTTTTACTTCTTAAGCATTACACAAGAAATGCTTGCAATAAGAACTCGCCCAGTAACCACTCAGTGGTTTTCAGACATTCATCATCTCCACTGTGTTTAGCCCTTGGCTTTTTCTCACCTACAGCCTTCAAAACCCTAATATGTCATCTGAATCCCAGGAGAAAAACAAAATTTTTTTTTTTTTTTTTTTAAAACTTTCTACTTTTCCCTGGATGGGGTTTTTTTGGTAACTTTTCATTCCATGAATATTACACAGCTGTATCACCTCACAGATTAGATCAATGAGTAGTGATAGTGGTATCCATTTTCAGGACCCAGTTGATAACTGCAGATAAAAGATCCTTAAAGGAGTTGTTTCCTTTCCCAAGCCACACTAAGCATTTGTTGCTCACACCATGTGTTTGTCAGTGTTGGTCCTAAAAGCTTTCACTGATGATTTCCTAACTCCCTCATCAGATTGCTTATTAGAATCATAGAATGTTAGGGGTTGGAAGGGACCTCTGGAGATCATCTGGTCCAACCCCCCTGCCAGAGCATGCCCAACTACAGCAGGTGGCACAGGATGGCATCCAGACGGGTTTTGAATGTCTCCAGAGTCGGAGACTCCACCACCTCTCTGAGCAGCCAGTTCCAGTGCTCTGCCACCCTCAAAGTAAAAAAGTTCCTCCTTATGTTTAGATGGAACTTCTATGTTCAAGTTTGTGCCCGTTACCTCTTGTTCTGTCACTGGGCACCACTGAAAAAAGACTGGCCCCCTCCTCCCAGCACCCTCTCTTTAAGTCTCTATAAGCATTGATGAGATCCCCCCTCAGTCTTCTCCAGACTAAAAAGACTCAACTCCCTCAGCCTTTCCTCGTAAGAAAGATGTTCCAGCCATGGAACATTATTCTGCTGCATGACTTCATTTATTTTTAAAATAGTAGCTTGAGTCTCATACTCATGAACTGGGCTTAAAATTAGCTTAATTAAAATTTGCAGTGACTGAGATCATAGATGTTTTCACTTCTAAACATTATGTATATACTGCTCTAAAAATTATAAACTTGGACTTTTTATAAAAAGGGGTGCCACTGGATTGTCACTACTGTGTTCAACTGGGCTGCCAAAAGGACAAAAGTGACGTATTATGGTGCCTTCAGGGTGCCTATGGTATGCTGCAGCATCACTACAGTGCAAGAAAAAAGCTCAAACAGCTTCAGTTGAGATGAAGTGGTGTGCTTTTGTTTTTAAACAAAGAAACATAAGGTTAGCAGTGTGGCTTTTAAGGCTTTTACCATTTTAGTGCAAAAGCAGGGGAACCTGTTGGGTATCAGCATGATCAGTCAGTGTGGTGTGTCCCTGCATGCTCCAGCACTTTTAATGTTTATTGAATAGAGGTCATGGACTTATATAGACGAGAAGATATCTGGAGGATATCTGGTCCAACCTTTGCTCAGAGCATGGCCATCTCTGGAGTTACAGTAGATTTCCCCGTCGACTTTTAAATATTACAAGAGGCAGAGATGGTGACTCTGGGAAACTATCTCCAACATTGGAATAGTCCTCACGCTCATCGTGAGGACTTTTTTGCTTGTATCTGATCATAATTGCCCTTGCTGCAACTTGTCCATTGCCTCTCATCCTTTCACCATGTAGCTCCAGGAAGACCCTGGCTCTGCCTCTGCTGTACCCACACATTAGGTAGTGACAGGTGACTGTAAGAGTTTTCCTCAGCCTTCATTTCTCAAGGCTGAGTAAGTAAACGCAGCTCCCGTGGGTCCCTCTTGCACATCACGTTCAGTTGTCGTGGTGGGTCACTGCTGGACTTGCTCCAGTTAGTCAGTGTCTTTGTGGTACCAGGGAGCCCCAAACGACACAGAACTCCGCTGGTATTTCTCTGTTGATATGTAACAGTAGGAGGCCTAGAATTTGTAATGCAATTGGAGGTACAAAAAGTTCTTGATAAAACTTGATCTTTTCTCAGTGTTATTAGAGTATCCCTCAGACCCGTACTGATGTGTAATGCTGTAGTATGCAGCTGTGCATCATGATTTTATTTAGCATGCAGAAGTAAAAAGTAGATGCTGCACATCCTGCCCAGCCTTTATGAGAGGTTGGGAGATGTGCAGTCTCTAGTTTGACCAACATAGAGAAGAAAATTTCCAAAACAGATGCATTTTCAATTGTATGTGTGTTTGTTTAATTGCCTGCTAACCAAAGCCCTTTAATACATACAAACAAATCAGTTTAAAAGCAAGAGGGTTCACATCAGATTAGCCTAATTATCAGGCTACCATATCAGCAACAGTGGCTTGAAAAGGTACAGTAAGTAGATAAGACAGCAGGTGAGCGTATTTTGGGTTTTGGCATGTTAAGTGGCTGATGTGAACTTCTCTCGGGGTGTGTTAGAATGGGGCGTACTAGTTCATCTTCACAAAAAGAGATCTTTCCATTCCAGTATCTTTGAACTTGGAAGGTTTGTTGGTATTAAAAACACTCAGTGTTTGGCTGCTCAACCAGTATATCACTGATATACTCTGATGTATAGTGTACAGTATATATCAGTATATATCAGTATACTCACTGATATACACTGATAGATGAATCAGAATATCCACTGATATTCAGAGGCTCTACCATCCATAAGTCAGTCCACTTAAATTATCTTTATCATCTTAATAAGATAACAGGATACTTGTTTGGTGTTTAAAAAGCTACCCAGGTAATGACATGGAAATCCTGACAATATAATTCTGGTATCAGTCACTCAGTTACGCTCAGAGAGGGGAAGAAATCTTGTTTTACAAACAGCTGCTTCTCACTTTCCCTTAATGCTTCTCACTTTCCCTTCACGTTCCAGAATACAGCAACTTCGCTCTAAACAGCAATACATAAGAGAGCGTTTAGCTCAGTATTTAGCTCAGTCAAGCTTTTAAGTTTGTTTCTTCATAAAAGCATAATTTGAGGAATTTTTTTTTTTTTTTTTTTTTAAATGCAGGGCAATTGCATGCTACTGAGGCAGGAAAGGCAAAGATTTGCTAATGCTCTTACTCTGGAAGCACACACAGGGGCTGCATGAAGGCAGCATCATTACACACAACCAATTACGCAGTTCTCGTTACACAGTTGAGGTGCAGATGGGAGTTCCAGCCAGCCCTACAGCAGAATACGACATAATGCAAAGGAGTTCTGTTGTAAAATAGTACATTAGGAGTTTTATTTTTGTCTGCTTTGTCCTTCCTCCCTCCGCGAGGTTCATTACTCTCCAGTGAAAGACGCGGTTTGATCCTTGCCTTTTAAAGAACTATGTCAAGGGGATAATTCTATCCACTTTTCATGCAGACACTTGAACACCTGTTTCTCCTTCATTTATCTGCCAAATAATATTAGTTCAGGATAACACCTACTGATTTTATGTACTACTGCTATAGTTTTTTTACTTCATAGTGATAAAGGTGAGTACCAAAGTGGCTTTTCTATAGGCCTGAAGCGAAATTATATGTAACAAAATCGTAAGGTGCATGTGTTGTGTGATAACTTTACTTTAACATTAAGCTAAATTTAAGATGCCATCATATGTAACTGTCATGTTTCTTCACAGTGTATTCATCTGAAATGTACACCACTCCCATATTCTGTGAACCTGCTCTTTACTACGGCAAATTCAAATATCTTGTACTTAACTAGTTTCAAGTAACCTTGCAATATCTGCAGATTATCAGTGTCATCTTTTCCTGCTGCTTATTTCTCATTTGCAATTATAATCCGTGATATTTCAGCCATCTCCACAGCAACTAATTATGGTGGCAGAAATAGACTGACATCTATTGCTATTATGCAACAGAAATAAATGAACTTTCACAAAAATAAATCATCCAAATCTTACTGATGTAAAAAAAGAAGAGGATAAAGTTGGAACAGAAGAATATTTAGGTAGATTTAATCATTAAATTGTATTATTTCTTCCCTTACATCTGAGTTTTGAAGCTACTTCATGAATATTTTAATTAATGTATTTATAACAACATAATGACACTTTGATAATCTTCAGAAAAATATTTCAAGGTAGTGTCAACTTTCATCAAATTTGTAATTGTACATGGAGTAATTTGCAGCCTCTGTGGTTTTTCTGTGAAGCATCAGTCAAAAAATCAGCAGAACAGCTCGACCTTATTTTCTTTGTTAAAAAAATTCTACAGTCAGGTCATTACCTGACACTGGGCAGAATTTCAGATTTCAGGTCTGCATTCCATTGGCACTTCACGTACTGCACTCTCAGAAAGTAATAAATAATAATTAAGATTTGTAAATATAGCACACACTCTTTTATTTCCTAGATCTGGGGGGAAAAAAAAAAAAGTAAAAATAAATGAACTTTAAAAAAAGCCTTACCTTTTTCTGGACTTAACTAATGAAAGGTCCTGAAGCCCATGATGAAAAAGGGTTCTAAGCCTGGATGCCACACTAGCTAGTAACCTACTTCTGTGACCACCCCTACACAGGCAATGAAACCTCAACCCATTTTTGTAATTCTAGCTGTCAATATGTTGAACTCTGTATTACTTAACAGGTCTGATTTAATCATCCAAGAAAAATCCCCTGCCATGCATGGTAAGGAGATAAAATTCAAGTTCCTTTCAAAGGCAAATTAGATGCCTTTGCACATTTCCCAACAATTAGATAATTGAATACAGTGTATAGTTTTGTGTGATGGGATCAAGGGTGTTTTCTCCTGATTCATTAAACACATCATTTAAAGATAAATACACTCAAGCACAGGCATAGTAGGTCAAACCAGAGTCCATGTACCCCAGTATCTTTTCTTGCACTTCTGTTTAGTAAAAGCATATGCAAGAAGCAGGGTAATTATGTAGTTTTCTGTCCCCTCATGTAACAATTCAGATTCCAGCACTCAGGAATTCATAAGCCAAAAGCTGCATCCAAATTAAGAAGACATGTATGGATTTATCTTCCATCACTTTGTGTCGTTTGAACCTAATTACACTGTTGGCTTTAATGGATATCTCTTGCAGTTAGTTCCACAATGATAAAAGATATTGTACGCAAAAGCACCTTTTTTTTTTTTTTGGGTGCACCCTGATCATTTTCTTGGGTGCTCTTTATTTTTTGAGTTTTAGAAATGAGTGAATGACTATTCATGCTATTACAGAGTCACAGAATGGTAGGGGTTGGAAGGGACCTCTGGAGATCATCTGGTCCAACCCCCCTGCCAGAGCATGCCCAACTACAGCAGGTTGCACAGGATGGCGTCCAGGCAGGTTGTGAATGTCTCCAGTGTCGGAGACTCCACCACCTCTCTGGGCAACCTGTTCCAGTGCTCTGTTACACTCAAAGTAAAGAAGTTTTTCCTCATGTTATAGACCTCTCTTGTATTCCCCGTTGGTTGCTCATTTCCCAGCGTGAAGACTTCTGGTTTGTAGTTTGCTGTCACGGTGTTTGCTGTAGCGTGGCCCATGGTCCCGAGGGCAGGTGATGCAGGCTGACTCGCATCTGCCTACATTGTTATGGCCCCAGATCTGCAGCAATGGCTCATGGCCATGGCCATGCTGCGTTGAGAGCAGGAGCTTACACTGCTGCCAAAGGCCACCCCATGCATTCAGAAGGCAAAAGGCTTACTGGCATGAGTTTCACCTCCTCACTGGGTGCAGAACAGTGCAAGGGCTGTGGGGATGCCTTGAAAGGCTAGGGCAAGCCGAGGGAGCCCTGTCTGCTGCAGCTCCCACCAGAAGGTATGTAGAATATGTGTGCTGCTGTTGGCTATCCTGTTTTGTGCCTTGATTTTCCTTCAAGGGAACTATGTTGTTCATGGAGAGCACAGCCTAGGTGACGGTTACCATGTATTTTTGAGACACCATATATTTTTGAGAATATTAGGAGACTACAACCTTGGTGTAAAAGAAGAGATGGCAAAAAAAAAAAAAAAAGCCATTTCACTTTTACTCTTTACTCCTGTACAAGGTACCCCATCCCTTTAATGATTCTTTTTCTGTTTTGCACAACTTTTTTAGTTCTGTTGTATCTTTTTGGAGATGGGTAACCAGACTTGCTTAGCTATAGACTAGTACACTAGCACAAAGGTGCTGTATTTATTTTCTAATAATGCCTAATTTCTGTTTCCATTTTTACTGCCCCAAGCATTAAGATGATGTCTTCAGAGAATTCTCTGCAGAGTTTCCAAGCACTGTCTTCTGAGTGAGAATGACTAATTTAGTTGTTATTATCCGTATATAGTTACGGCTACCTTTCCCCAAATGTCTTTTTTGCTCTTATCAATGTTGAATTTTATCACACCTCATTTAGTGTCATAAGATCTTTTGTAGCTCTTTGCAGTCAGCCTTAGTTTTGACTGAAATCAGCAATTTTTGTTGTCTCCCTATTGCCAACCTTTCTAGAATGTGTCTTTGTAAAGAAGAGAGCTGGTCTTACCTTTTCCTTCTGTTTATGTATGGGGCATTCCTTCTCGCTTTCTACATGTTATTAATTCACTATGAGGTGCTCACTCTCATCTCATGCAATTTAACTTAACAGGGTGGTCAGACACTGGAACAGGCTTCCAAGAGAGGCAGTTGATGCTCCATGCCTTTCAGTGTTTAATAGGACAATTTGGACAATGCCCTTAACAACATGCTTTAACTTGGTCAGCCCTGAATTGGTCAGGCAGTTGGATGAGATGATCGTTGTAGGTCCCGTCCAACTGCAATAGTCTAGCCTAGTCTAGTCAAGAAAGGGGTTTTGAAACTCTAAAGGCAGTAACATGGAACAGAACATCTTCGTTCTTTGACTTTTATGAACTTCCCACCTCAAACCCAGGATGATTCTTCTCCCATCTCTCTTCTGTTCTAGGTCTCCTATTTCGAGCTCTATTCTATATAGCTTTTCCTAGACAGGTGGTGTGGAAATCAGGCTTTCTGGTCTGTAATTCCCAGGTGACTTTTAGACTCTTAAAAATTATCAGCCTTCTATTTGCCACCTCCCACTTTTCTATTTTATCTAGGTTATATGCCACACTTAATAGTTTATACAGGATTTCCTGAGAAACTCTGGGAAGAGCACTGCCTGATCTTGGCAGTTCACTACTCTTCATTTGATTGATTTATTTCAAAAGTTCTCCAAGTGACGCTTCACTTAGAAAGACTTCCTCGTAAAGAAGAGTTTCACTCTGCGATTCTGCTAAAGCTTTTCAGGATTAATACTGCTGTGAACAATACTTGGTTTGTTTACCATGGCCTTTATGCTTCTGGACCATTGCTTCTAACCTTAGATGATCTATGAATCTACCAGTTTTCTGTTTGGTTTTTGACACATTTAATGGATAAACTTTATTAAGTTCTGGACAGTAGAGATACACTGGAATACTGAGATATCAGACTGCCATTATACCTTGACATGATTACAGTGCAAGAAATGTGTCAGTTATTATATCTCCTTCACTTCACTGTCCTTCCTGCCTGTCCTCTTCTGAATGTGCTTCTTATACCAATACTTCAGTTCAAAACTGTTATTCTCTAAAGGTGTTTGGTGTCTTCAACTCTGTCTCCCCATCCCAGACAAGAATCATAACTAAGGTTCTGCGCACAAAAAAAAGCACTAAAATAACATATACTACTAAGAGTAAAATACCTTATTTTCTCAGGAGGAGAAAACCATTTTGTCATTGGTTGATTTTTTAAAAAATATCTCCGAGTGAAATAATGGAATAATTCATACTACGCGAGGCAGGATGGTGCACGCCAAATTGTCATGAAGCTATTCTGCAGTCATGTTCCTGCAGCTGAGATCCCAGTCTCATCCTTTTTCAGTCTGTTGATTCCAGGGGACTGCCACGCATAGTGGAAAGTTTCTCTCCATCTGGGAAAGTTACCTTTTCAGCTAAAAAAAGCAAAAAATTACACCAGGACTCTAAATGCATAAAACACACTGAAATTGCACACATGTGGCTTTACTGGAGCTTGAACTATTATCAGCTTCCAAACCAGAAAGTAGACTGCACTGTTTTGGGTGATGAGGTAACGGTGTTAAAGACATTTTTGAGTTTTTTCAGCATTAAGTCTATTATATACCAACCAGCTAGTGCCATTGCACAAGCTGGAAATATCATGCAAAGATAATTGCTGGATGCTGTGACAGCTGCAATTCAGGAATCTTCTTATTGTGGAGGAAGTGTCTGCTGCTTTGTGATTCAGTCATTTCTATAATCAAGTATTAAATGAAAGATTTCCTGTTTGGCTCCTAACAGAGGTCTGTGTTGATGCCAGTTCATTCTGATAACAAATTCATTTTTAATTTTTGTGTGCTTGGTTAAGGTTTTCCGGTTGTACAAAGTAGTGATGGTTTTCAAGAAGTATTTGAAATCTTAATAGCTTCTCTCTCAAAAAGGTGCTAAGCCAACTTCGGATTTAAGTAGGTATTTCTTAATTGCAAGCTATGTTTTGTAACATTTATTTTAAATAGGTGTACATGTGGACACAGATAGACAACTATCCATCTGCTCTGTGTGTCCATTTGGGAGGCTGCTTTGTACCAATTATTCCAGTGTAAGTGGAAAACTGTTTCCTAAACTGTAATTTACTACGACAGTGTTGTATGTGTAAATACACACTTTGGGTAACGGGCAGGTATTTTTTAAGTTATCCCAAATCCCTGTCTGGAGAAACAGAAGCATCCAGCAGATCAAGCTTTCTTCACTGTACCCAAGATAAGATTTCATTAGGGAGTAAAGAACTGTTTTTACACATCTTCTGGCTGTGGATGCCAGGAAACGTATGTTTGTAAAGTTACAGCTGTAAAGTAAACTCAAGCTGTAAAACAATCCCCACAGCAGTTTGCTGTTACATTGGAAAGAGCTGTGCTGCTTGTCCTACTGACTACGGCTCTCTTTTCTATCAGCAAGGTGATTCTCCCAGCTGCCAAACAAGGGGACCAAACACTGAGCAATAGTTTGGTTGTCATCTCCTGGTGGTCTGTCCAAACGTTTCTCCTCGCTTCTTATCATGAGCCTGCTGTTGTTTTGGTTCTGTCTTAATATTTTTCTCCCTTTTTCTGTCCCAAAAAAACTGACTCCTTCACCCTCTAAAAGTCACACTGGAGAATCCAGTTTCCTGACATCTGCTAGACTTGTTTCTGTAAACTGTGCTCTGTATTTTGCCATCTGGATGTGCTGTTTGATGAGGAGCAAATCCAAAAGCAGCAGCTTGCCTGGTTATTTATATCCCATGTGTAAACCCTGTACTGAGAGAGTTCTGTTCAGATGCGGAGAGGCACAGGAGTCGTTATCTTATTCTAGTGATGCCCACCATGTGGATGCTTTGGTTTTGGCTTTGAGGAAGGTCCTTTGAACTATTATGTAGCAGAACATTGCAAATAGAGATTTCTGCCATTACAGATGACACTGCAGATCCATACTGCAGTACTGTCTGCTGAGTACCATCTTGTCGGGGTGAGGGAAACACACTGCAGATATTTGACCCAGCTCTTTGCTAATTTGCTTTTAGCATAGTTGTCGTTCGTTGTACGTGCAGAAATTTGAGACGACAAGGTGCCTAAAGCAAGTTGACTCACTTATAAAAAGCAACCATTCCTTGGGATGTACAGCTGCTGCTGAGCTGCTGACGTTCCTACATGTTTCCTTCTTTATAGTCATTTTAGATGGCGTCACTTCTCTTGCCTCATTGCAAAGGCTTGATGAGTAGAACCCATATTCTTACTGTTTCTTTGACGCTACGATTTCTGCATGTTGTAACGCAGAAGCCTGTAGGAGAAACCATCATTTCATTCGCTAGTGATCCATGCGAAAACATGAATGGATCTCCTATCGTAAGGACTGTGTCAGCTGCCGCCTGCTGGCACTTGGGATATAGCTTCATTGCAGTAAGAACTGTGGTGGTAATAGCTACAATTAATTTTTCATCTAGCTATAGCTACTTAGGGTGCTGGTAGCAGTATGGACTTCAGCATGGGCTGTTCAAGCCTGCCAGGTTTTTTACTTGGATGAAAGCCTTCAAATAAGTCGGTACCACCCCCTCATTACTGTTGTTGATGCCTAAATTATATATATTGAGAGTGCCCAGGGTATGGCTTTCTGTGCTGCAATCATACTATAATTGCAGAGCAGGGGTACTCTTAAGATGTGCTATGGTACCTTGTTGCAAATTTTTTTAATTAAGCTACAGAGCCTCATTGTTCATTAAGTTGTGGAAAGCAATACCTGTTGGTGGCTCAGCTTTGCAGTTCTTGACCTAGTATTACCTAGGAATTCATGAAAATGCTGTGCTGCAGTTCAGAGGGGAGAACAGGAGGAATGTATTTTCTTCACTTTTTCAATATTCTGGTCAGCTTTCTGAATTTCTCCCTAACCTGCTGTACAATACTTCTCAAGTGTGACAAGAAAAGCAATTATGTAGAAAGGGGTTGAAAATGTGAGTTTTTCCAAAAGACTATCATAGTTCATTGATACAGTGGAGTTCTGCTTTGCTGTTTATTAGCTGGGCAGTTGAGAGTGGTAACATTTTTCTTAAGGGTGTCTACAGTTTCATTTTCTTTTTACTTCCATTTTCTTAGATTTTTTTCAAACACACACCTTTTGTTATGTTTGTCAAGATTTCTTGTTTTATCTCCTGGTTTTGTGTATTCATCTTCTTCCAGGCTTGCTCTGCTGGGCCTGTGAAATCCATTATGTTGGGTTTCTTTGGATCTAGTTTGAAATTTAGTTCTTTCCCTGGGAAGGTAGCTTCTTTGATTGATTTTTTTTTTTTTCTGTCCTTCTATATGAAAAAATTACAGACCATCTGCGCTTGAATTAGATTTCTGATTTCTTTAGTTTATTTCCTTCTGTTAATTATGGTAAAGTTGTTCACATTTTATTTCTCTGACTTTCCCTGTGTTTGCTGAATTCTTGGTTGTACGCTGCATTTCTAAGTTGTGTTACTACTGTATTGTGATCTTCTTTGCATTATGTGGTTTGCAGTATTTTATTAGCTCCTGCAATTCTGTATTTACAGATTTGACTTCGCATCCATTTTGCTCTTGGGTCTGTCCTCTGGCATTTTACATGTAGTAATCATCAGTACAAATCTAGCGTTTTCTTAAGGCTAATTTCAGCTTCTTCCACAGTTTTATTTTCTTTCACCATCAATAAGGAAGAGAGAATTTAATTGTTATCTGTAGTTACCAGGCGTGGCATCTCTTAAACTCTTCTGGTTAGTAACTAAGGGATTTGAGGTCTGATCCTGCGTTCCCAAAGGAACATGTCTGTTTTTACTGTGTGATTTCAGACTTGCCTGTCACTAACGAAGATTTACCATGCTCCGAGTCCAGTGCTTCTAACTGGAGATGAACTGGTGTCCTGAGTTGATCTGAATTTGACTAGCAGCAAGATGCCCTGATGTTGTCTTCTCTGTGTTTTAAGTAGTCATAATCTAAAATAAATCCAGGCGTACTTACAAGACTGGAAAGAAAATAAAATTAATAGAGTTTGGGTTTTATTTTGTCCTCTTTTTCTTATTATTTTGAATTCATTACAGATTAACAAATTCTAAATCTAGAAGGATCATTTCGTTGCCTAGTGTATTGGCCACTGGCTGCAGAACAGCTGCTGTTAGCTTTGCTACTGATGTAGGAGGCAATGAGCCAAGGTGTTTCAGCTTGTCTGTACCTCACTTTTCCTCCTTCGTAATGATACTGATTTGTTTCTAGAGCGTTTTGAGTTACTCCTCCAGTGGGACACCAATGCTGGATATTGTTCTTATTTTATTAGTTTGTCTCGTAGCACATGCCACAGAAGTTTTCCAAATGATTCATGTACTGAAAAGGATTTATTTGGCCAACTACTGTAGTGGCACCTGATTTGGAGAGGTATTTGCAGTATTTTTTAAAAAATCAAGCTTAACTTTTAATACCCATAACATGTTTTCCCTGCTAATGTTCGCTTATTTTGAAATGTCATAGAACAAGAGTGCTAGGCTATTGTCAGAACAAGAAATGTCATGTGTGAACATCACAGACAAAAAGGGGATCCTAATCCTTCCTAGGTAGTAATCTGAGTCAGATTTTGTGGATGGTACTGTTACAGGAAAACCCAGGCTGAGACTAGAGACCCAAAACTTCTGTAAGGAACTTTAAATCTCAAAGATTCAAGAAACCTGTTGGAATGCTTTTTCTTCCCTCGGGCTTCAAGAGACTTACGAGTGTTTGAATCCAAGGAAAATTCATATTTAGCAATTAGCAAAGGAAAACAGTTAGTTCAACCAAGCTATGTTTTGGCATTGGTCAAACACCAAGCTCACAGCGGCAATGCTGGGTGTCATGCCGTGGCTATTGAAACAATCCCAAAATTAATGGAGCTCTGTGTAATCTACATTTTCCTCAGCTCTGTCTGGGACTTTCATCTACAGCAGTATTTCTTTTCTGGAAACTACCCTCTTCAGTCAATTTTGATTTCAGGGGGTGGGTTCAGCCCTAATTTTATGCATCTTTATCTCAGCTACTCACCCTTAGCTTCCTTTATGGTCAGTAAAGACTTAACCAGCACTTCCAAGGTGCAGTTCAGACTGGTTTAGATGCTTACATTAGGCTGGGGTCAATGGTGCCCAAGAATTGCTCTTAAAAGATAAGGAGGCCAGCTCGGAGGCAGAAGCCCACACTGTAAAAATTTGTATCAGATGAATCCTGCTCCATTTGATTATCAAGAAAGACTACATAGTTGGAAGAATTTCAAGATGATGTAATATGTTTTGATACATAATCCATCACATCTGAAAACCTCTCCTTCCTTACAAGTCTAAAGGAAATGTTGACGGTTGTTTATCTTAGCACTGTGCAAAGCAATTGGTTTGCTTGTTTTTAATTATGCAGCTCTGAATTATTAGCAAAGCAAATTTCTGCCTATTGAATCCAAATATAATTGGTACACCAGAAAGCTCCTGCTCTCAGCTCCATTCCTGTAATGACCTTTGCTTCCTAAAATCATGGTGAAAATTATAGTGGTCTTTGAAAGGAAGAATTCATGCAAACCAATGCCCAGTGCTTTTTAAGATAAAGGCCAAGGACACCCTCAGAAAAAAACAAGGTTAATATTCAACCGGCTAGCACAGACTGGGGTTTAGTTTCGATTGTCAGATGAGAAGAAAGGGCAGGACTTGCTTATTTAGTCTGCCCCTTGGTTTAAGCAGAAACATGACAAGTTATGCCAAGGTGAACTGTTTATTCTCATAGAGATGCAGGTTGGAAGAGCTCATCTGAGATGTTTTATCTTGGAGGGGAGGCTGGGAAGGACAGAAATATTGCACGTCCTGACTACGTAAATGCCTCTTTGGCTGGTTAATGGAGCAGCAGAAGCGCTTGGCACAGAAGCAGCGGCGAGCTTCACCTTCTCAGCTGGAGGAGCAGCCCACAACCACTGCCGTCATGGAGCGCAATGGCTTATTAAAGGAATAAAGACAAAACTGTACTTGATTTCCAGAACAGAGGGGCAGGAAATCCTCCTGACCCTGTCAAGACTTTACTGATCTTAATGGGTCTGCCACAGAGAAAATCTCCACTTGAAAAGCAGAGGGGTGCTGCTCCTGAGGGACGAGTTCAGCAGCACCAGCTCAAACATTAATAAAAACACTTCCCACTGTTTCTTCATCAGAGCTTAAAAGAAACAGTGTGCTGCAGAGCACACTGGCAGAATCTGTACACTTATACCATAAAATACACATGCAGTCATTTCTATATGCTAGTAACTGAGAGTTGCTTGGAGAATGGATGAATTTGTTAAGATAACCAGTTTCTGGCATAAGTAGACCCCATAAAGAGGGCTTAATGCTTATTTCTAATCTCCTGGAAGATTGTACAAATGAAAAAACTGAGGTTTATCACCAAGGAAAATCACCAATGAAGTAATACATCTTTTGTTAAATATTAATTTTATTTAATTTTTCCCCATCACAGAATTTACAATGTTCTCAAGAATCAAGGATTAATTCAGAGGTTTTTATTTATCCTCTGCTGTGAATGGATCCCTTCTCAGTGGAGAGTGAATGAATTTATTTTGTATCAGCTTTTTGCTTGAAAAGAAAATCCTTCGTAAAAGAACTGGCAATCTTTGCCAGAGAAATCCAGACCGAGTGAAACGTTTCATTGTTTGGGCTGTTAGATCCTAATGAGTTCTGCATGTAAGCACTTGTGATTTTTGCTACCTGATCCAGCAGCAGCATGGCAGTTTATGCACTTTAATGTACAAGACTTGTTTGGGAGGAAGATTTGTATTAAAGGAAGGCAGCGTGTTCCATAGTTTTAGTATAACATCTGTTATTATCATCCAGTGCTGCTCTTAGCCCAGCATGCCCTTCCTCTAAATATCTTATTAATTAAACTGGCTTAGTAGGAAAATAATTAATACTTTAAGTCCTGTACCTACTTACAAAGGATTGAGGAAAAAAAATGTTTTAGTCTGAGCTTCAAACTGGAGGGTTGTGGGTTTTTTTCATTCTTCAGCAGAAGCAGATTACAACTAAAAAGGAGTATCCGAAAAGCCTGTGTATATACAGTATATACAGTCTTCCAAAAATACATATTCTGTCTTTGATACTCTGCTAGACTGCAAAAACAGTCCATGACTTTGAGAAGTCTTGGTCAATACTTGTCTTCCCCAGCAATGGTTTTGAGAGGGGCCCTCCTGCACTTAAAAATGTCACGCTAGCCCCGTCTATCACTTGATCCCCAACAAGTCTTATCTCCAATCCACAAAATTACTGTGTTTCTTTAATAATGTGATGGGACTTCCTAGTCATGAAGTTGGTAGTAATGCTTCTGCTTGCGTAGCCAGCCATTGATTAGGCAGGAGGCTGGGATGGTGAACCCAGGTGAATGCCAGTGAATTTTTATGTAAAATGTGTGTCTCTTACTTCGCCATTTAAGGTAAATTACAGAAAGAGCAGTATTTGTGTGTGTCTCTGTTTTCTGAGAAGTGCTGCTGTCTATATGCAGAAACTGCTGCTTTGCTGCAGTTTCACCCTTCATTTCCCACTGAAGAACAGGTTTGGACCGCCTGGGTGCTCTTCGCTGCTCACACTAACAAGAGAATTGTACTTTCTCAGACCTATTTGAAAACGTGTTGGGTGCCACAGAGTTGCTCTTTAAAGTTAGTCAGGGGTTTTTAACAATGTCTTTGTTGGGAGAAAGCTCAGGAGTTAGCTGTAGCTTGTTTTGGCTTTTTTGGAGGGGGTGGAGGCAGCTATTGAGGAGGAAGTGGGGAAACCTTTAAACACCGCACCAGAACAGGGTCCCTCCAGTGCACGGAAAAGGCAGGTTGGGGAGCAGTCTGCAACGTGACTCCTGAGTCTGATTGTTGGGTATTTCTTTTCAAAAGCCTATTAGAAACTTAGAAATCGAAGTTTCATTGAAAGTCAGTGAGGTGCCTGAAGAGCTTCATCAAATGGGGCTAAGGCGCTCTGGAAAATGCTGTGGCTGTTATGTTAACATCCTCAAAAATAAAACTGTCGCTGACTAATGGGTATGGGGTCTTGTGCCTCAGCAAAGGGACCTGCCATTAATTTTGATCGATGCAGAAGTTCAGAGGCTGTGTGTAGGGGAGACCAGGCTTTTTATTAGCTACTGACTGTACCTACTGACCTTCTTTGTCCTGAAGACTACATGGTCAAAACTGTTTTTAAAAATGGGGAAACCTAAATTTATCTTTGGGAAAAGGGTGAAGCAGAGCTGGCCCTGTTCTCACCAAGCTGTACGTATCCAACAGCAAGTAAGTTGCAATGAGAGCAGTGTGTCGGTATAAGCACAGCTAATTCACCATGTGTACCGTGCCCCCGGGGAACAGCCAACACGCAGAAGCACCAGAAGAGGTTACACCCTTGTGTTTTCAGGGATGGAGAGAAGGTTTCGGAGACTCTTTTTGGTTTAAATCCGCCTTGGGCAGGCAGGAGATGCTAAGTCCCAGTTCATTTGTGTGTGCGTGCATCTGTGCAGGGTCTGATAGGGGAGCATATGGCAGAAGCGATTCGCCCTTGACTGTGCCTCTTTTTTGGCAGGCAGAAGCTTGTTTCTCGCAGAGCGCATGCAGTCGCAGCCACTCCTGCACATCGCTTCTTGCGCCCCTTGCTTGTTGGCTTTCAGCTCTTTGCCTGAATGTGTGTCCTTTGTGGTGTTTTGGTTAATTGGACATTGTTTTAATTACTGCTGAACTAAATAAACATGAAATTTCTATCTGTCGTTTTGCCGCCCCAGTGACCACCGTCTCCAAGCAGGCGATACAAGACTCGAGCTGTTCAAACCTGGTGTAAATTGCAGTGGGTCTCATGGAGTTCCCCTCATTTACACCTTTTTTGGGGGAAAACACCCCTCCAGGGAGGAAAAGGCTCCACTAAACAGCTCTTTTTGTGCACTTTCCCAAACCCTTTGCTCTGCTCTCACTGGACTTACTGGGAAACAGGCCTTGGCTTCAGGGCAGCAGAGGTGCCAGTCCTCTTTCGTGGCCTGGGAACAGTCCATGAACACGTCTGTCATTGGTGTGGTGCTTCGCGTTACCTCCTTTCTTACCTTCCCCCTCCAGTTTCTGCACTAATTGCCTTTTTCTCCCTTTGCTGTCTCTAGTTCTCCACAGCAATGCTTCAGTCGCGACAAAATTAAGGCATGGGAATGCAGGCATGTCCTCAGATCATTCAGTCTGTAGCCATTTCTGTCAATAACGGCCGTGCTACTGCAGCAGACAGATTCTCTGGACTGCCAGTAGCCTTTATTTTAAGATGCTAATTTGCCACTGACTTGAAGAGGAGAAAAAGCATTTTTTAAAAGCCTTAAAAGGCATAGAGCCTTTTAAAACAATAATTTCACTTCTTTTCTATTCATATTGACCCTTCTCCTTTGCTTACAGCTTTGGAAAGAAAAATATCAATGAGGCAAAGCAGAGAGGAGCTTATAAAACGAGGAGTGCTGAAGGAAATTTTTGATAAAGGTAAGTGTTCTTTTCACAATACTAAATTGACATCCCATATAGTTTTATGGCTAGATATTACATTATTATGACATTAAGAACTGGAAATACAGTCCTGAATTGCAGGATCATGCAGAATAAGGTCTCCAAACATCTCTTCTGCTTTCACTGAGGGCTGGCCCTCCCCGTTGGATACATGTGATAGTTATCGAGCAAATGAAACTGAAAGCTCATCAGAAGTATAAAACTGTAGAAATATGAATCATGGCAGCGTGCAGGAGTCACTTGCTGCAAAACAGCGAGGCATCCAGACTGCGGGGAGATGAGTGGGTCTGTGCCTGCATGTGTTATCATTGTCTGGTTGAGTCACTCTGGGATTTTCTGTTATGGAAAAGGGAATCATTTAAAGGTTTTGGATACTAGCAAGCACAGAACAGTGCACATTCCCTTGAAACAGCCCAGAAGACATAATAATAATTCCTTGTTCAGTATAATTGATTTGTTGAGTTGCTAATGTTTTTTTTATGCAAAATGCCATTGTTGTACAAACACCATTGTTTTACACTGGTAATGCAACAGATATTTGACATCTATTACGTATATGTCAGTCTTTAACCACAGCTTTTAATTGTTTTGCTGCTTCCCTTGTCAATAACTAAGGCAATGAATTCAGCAAATTATATAAAGACATGCCAAAGTTGCCTCTTGTTTTCAATAGAACTTATGCATGTGCTTTAAAGCCTCATGAATTCAAAGTTTAAAATTCTTTAACAATACCAGTACAAAACCTGTTAGAAGTCAATAGAATTATAAACTTTCACAGATAATGAAAGAGGGTAGATTTAGATCAGGTATTAGGAAGAAGTTCTTTACTGTGAGGGTGGTGAAGCACTGGAACAGGTTGCCCAGGGAAGCTGTGGGTGCTCCATCCCTGGAAGTGTTCAAGGCCAGGCTGGATGGGGCTTTGAGCAACCTGCTCTAGTCAGAGGTGTCCCTGGCCATGTCAGGGGGGTTGGAACTTGATGATCTTTAAGGTCCCTTCGAGCCTAAACCATTCTATGGTTCTATGATTCTATGATATTTGAAGTAGGGTCTACCTCATAAAGTGTGGAGCATTTAAATCTGCTACCTTCTTTTTTAATCTAGCTTATTGGGAATTTAAAAACTTGCTAACCTGAACTGTTTATTTTTTTAAGTGAAAAAAAAACAAAACAAAACATTGCAAAACCAAAGAAATATGCTGCTTGTCATTAAAGTGTGTCGTAGTCCGGGGGAGGCCAGGGCATAGCGCCCCATTCAGTGCCCTGGCCAGCTCAGAAACCAGCCTTCAGACACACGTCCATCTGGGCTGTGCCCTCCTTCATCCCTGCCTCATGTCCCACACATAGCTGCTTTCTGACCCACCCCTCCATACATCTAAAGGCATTCCCAAGGAAAATCTCTTCTGCGCAGCCTGACCCTGCCCTCCATGTTGAAACTTAGGGAGGTTCCCCCTGCTTTGCTACCAAAGCGCAACAGCTTCTTCCATTCATCAAATAATGCTGTAGTTTGTAATCTTATATGTCATCTTGTGAAACAGGTGCTAGGCTGTCTGGAGGTCCTCGTCGGAAAAATAGAAATTAATTCCTCTGTATAGTAATTTTTCACCTTTTCAAACCAGAAAAAGCTGGTATGAAATACTTGCTGCTTCTTCATATTTCCAGGGCAAAAGGCAGAGACATTGGACTTTTTCACTGTCAGGTGCCCACTAAAAGGGAAACTAACGCAAAACAGCTGGACTTCTTATTCAGTATCCTACATTATTTCTTGCTGGTTGCAAACACAGGAAGCTAGGAACTGGTACCCCTCCTTGAAAGAAAGAGGTAGGGCAGAGGAGCAAATGGTAATACACAGGCATCGTAGCAGTGATCACGTAGCTTTGACGATATAAGGATATGAGTAAGGCAAGATTTGTAGAGCAAAAGCAGTATTTCCATCAGTGGTGTAATAATCCGAGAGTAATTCGAACAAAGGGTATTGTGTCTCACTGCAAACCTTAACTGCAAGTAATATTTTCCTTGTAATTCCCATTAGGGAATCTCTAATCCTTCAACAAAACACAGCAGACTTTAGCACTTGATAGCAAAAGGCTTTATTTGATGATGGTAGTAGCACCTTCCATGCCAAGAGGCATCTTGCACAGACAACAGGTGTAGCCATAATGTTAAATCTCTTTGTCTCCCTTTCTAAGAGGAGGACAAAGCAGACAGCATCAGCCTGTGAATGAGTAATTTTGCCACCTTCTTTCTTAAAAAAATCTGTACAGACCAAAGGAAACTTAAAATGGATAGACCGACGCAAGAATCTGGAGCTTGCAGTGTGCTTAGCATTGGTTTTATTATATATTCTATGTTGAAGAAAAACAGAATTAGCAAGCTTGTTCACCTGCTGTATAAAATCACACCTTGACCTGTTTGCTTCAGGACTTACTGTCTTTTCAGAGGACTTCTTATCATCAGCAGGTGAAAGTTAGCAGAGCGCAGTAAGTCACAGCATTCACACATGGGAGAATCACTGCAGTCCAGTTGCTATATTTGGGAAAGAAGAAATGCTTTTATCACTTCAGTGACCCCCACGCTTAAACTAGTCATGTGAAACCACTCCAGACTGAACTGCAGAGAGCTATTTTCTTGGCAAGGGCCAGACTGATGACCAGATCAGTTTCTATCATCTTCCATTTCCAGGGTTCTGTGACTTGAGTCTTTTGAAAATGTAGGCAAAGGTTGTAATTTTTTCAAATACTGTGTATTTTTGGAAAAACAGTAAGTTGAAGAAGTATCTGATGAGACACCTGCTGTTCTAATAGTTTGTGGGCAGGCAGTGCTGAGAGGTTAAAAATACAGCTTCCACCTGCAACTCAGAACATACCACAGCATTTAGAAGAACTCACATTTTTGCTGTACTATTGCTCCCACACATAGACAAATAGCTTTGATTTTTCACATGAAGGTCTAACCATCCCAAAAGTATCTGTCTTTAGAATTGCCCACCATTCCATGATGCAGGTCAAATAATTAAATCTACTTGTAGTATTTTGATACCTCTTCTTTTATCTGAACATAGATGAGATTACCTGTAGCGCTGTAGTTTAACACCAGCCGGCAACCAAGCACCACGCTGCGGCTCATCCCTCCCCCCCATAGCAGGATGGGAGAGAGGATCGGAAAGATAAAAATGAGAAAACTCAAAGGTTGCAAGAAAGGCAGTTTCAATAGGTAAAGCAAAAGCCACGCATGCAAGCAAAGCAAAACAAGGAATTCATTCACTGCTTCCCATTGGCAGGGAGGTGTTCAGCCATCTCCAGGAAAGCAGGGCTCCATCACGCGTAACGGTTACTTGGGAAGACAAACACCATAAATTTGAAAATCCCCCCCTTCCTCCTTCTTCCCCAAGCTTTACATACTGAGCATGACGTCATGTGGCATAAAATATCCCTTTGGTCAGTTGAGCTCAGCTGTCCCAGCCATGTCTCCTCCCAACTCTTTGTACACCCCTAGCCTACTCGCTGGTGGGGTGGGGTGAGGAGCAGAAGAGGCTGTGACTGCTCAGCAACAACCAAAAACGTTGGTGTTTTACCAACACTATTCTCATCCTGAATCCAAAACACAGCACTACACCCACTGCCAGTAAGACAGTCAACTCCATCCCAGCCAAAACCATGACACTGGCGGGAGAAATTTCTGAATATGAGTGTGTACTGACTGCTTGCTACAGAGATGATGATGGTGCAGTGGTTCTGCCAGGAAACATGGGCAGTCTTCATCTTTTATACTTTTGTATTTTTATATTCTCTATCTAATAAAAATGATGGATTTAGACCCAAATTTCATATTACCTAAATCCTGACAGGATTCAGAAATGTGGCAGTTATGTGCTAAGACAGGTTTTGTGGCAGGATGTGAGTGTAATTTTGAAGAAGTGGCTTTGGTAGTGCAGCAAGGGCGAAGGCATGGCAGCCACCAAAGAGCCAGTTGCGGTGCAGTTTCAATATGTTGAAAAGATTTGAACTCTGCCAGAAGCAGTGAGGACATCCATATGTCAGCCTGTCTTCAAACTCCACAGGATCCTACAAAATTGGGGGTCTGCTTAGAGAGGATCAAGGAGGATGCTAGCCACTGTGCTAAGGTGGCAAGGAGACCAAGGCCAGGAAGGAGCCCTGGGGACAGGTCATGATCACATGCAAGAACACCCAGTTTTCCATGCCCTAGCCTATTGCAGAGAAGGACATGAATTTTCCTCTGCCCTTCCTAGCCTTTGCCATCAAGAATGCTTGCCTGGACAGTTTTACTTGAGAGCGGGCAAGTACTGAAGGAGACAACCCAAAGTGGAAAATAACTCAGCTTTTCAAACCCTCTACATCATTTTGACTTCCTTCGCCATTTGTCTGTGGAAGGAGCACGTGAGCGTGGCGCTTTTCAGACATGCCAGAAGTTCCCTTGTCCAGGGTGTTCAGAGTGAAGAGGCACAGTGAGAGGGTGGGCAAAGCTCCAACCTAAAGAAACAGCAAAAGGACCTGTCTGTACCTGTCAGCATTATGCACTGTGGGCTGCTTCGCACCAGGCAGTTTTCAAAACGTACCTGAAAGTGGGAATGGCAGGTGGGTTCAGGAGTACAAACCATGCTTAGGGGCCACATGTTTTGAACATACCACCTATGCGTTTCTGGGCCTTCACCCCGTGCTGTTACTTTCACATGCTAAGCTGAATCAAAGTGTCTGGGTAGAGTCCTCTGCATCAGAGAGTTTCCTCTGTGGTCCTCTTTCTTCAGTGCCTTCAGCCGTGCGGAGCCTCCTGCGTAACAGAAGAGGAGCCTTCCTGTGCTCCTGTTGCTGCAGAGGTCAAACTGCTGTCTCTGGTCCCATCCAGCTCCAGCTGAGCCACGCTCAGCCGGCATTATCAAAGCTCAAGCATTTAGGGAAAGTCATTCTCCACTAAGTAGCAACAGGCTCTGGGAAAACGCTTCAAAGGATTTAGCAAGCGTGAGAACAAAAGATTACATATGTTATCACTGTGCAAAATTAACTTTAAACACATAGCCAGTTACTGGAGACTAATCGATTCATCCATGTACATGTAATAATTGCATTACCAGGATTCTTTTCATTTGTATGCCAGTTAACCAGAATAGCTTTTAGTACTTCAAAAATCACAAGTAATTTGCCTTTTATATCTGGTTGGCAAGCATGTCCCTGATCCAGGATTAATTCACACTAAGATATTCTTCATTCTACAAATTATTTCATGTGCATCTTTGATCTGTTTGCTGTACTTGAGCAGCTCCCCATGTAGTTGTCCTTAGGTGAGATCAGATTTAGGGTGTATGATTCTATGTCATGTTTGATGATTTCAGTCAAATCCCAGGACAAGTTTTAGAGTCTAAATGAATATTGGAGATACTCAGAGCTAAGATTAAAAGAGGTCATGTTCTCGGTACAGAGGGCTGTCACACTTGTTATTATGACAAAAAGTAAAAGCCAAAATTTTATCTCATGTTTTACTTTTTTGCAATCATAAACCTTCAACATGTCGTTTGAATGCTGTCTTCTTAAATCATGCTGAACATACTTTGAGAAGTGCAAAGAGCACTTAAGACAGTAAGATTTCAAGGTGCTCAGCATGTTCCTATAGGCATCCCACTTCATTAAAAATGTGTAGACAGCCCTCCAAAAAATAAATGCTGCTGGTTTTATCATGCATACTTTTTGTCTGCTCACAGTTATGATCTAATTTAGTCCTGCACTGAATTAATGAATATTGCTGGACACAATCACTGCCTTTCATTCGAGAAACAGTTGCTGTGCATAAGAAACAGTTATGCTCTTTCATGAAACCAGGTAACTGAGACAACAGCTGCCCCTGTCCCAAACATGTGTAAAGGTCTGTGTTTATAAAAGGGAGACAGAGCAAGCACAGAATACATAGCATTTCCACTCAAAGAGCTAAGTCAAAAGACATTCATACTGGTTGAACTGTTGTTTGATTTTTGCTACCTAGGGAAATAAATGGGTTTGTATTGAATGACTACAGCAGTTAGATGGAGACTGAGCTGCAAACAATTGGCCAAAACCTTCAGTTTTCATTACTGTTGCCACCTTTTAGCCAGCTCAGTTGATTGCTCTGAAAGCTGTGGGTCAGGTTTCAATCTAGTATGATGTGGCTGCGCACCATCATAGATCTCTAGGTCTTCAGAACGCCTCCAACAAAAACAAGAAAGTCAAGACCTTGGTATTTCTAATAATTCCAAAATAAGCAGGAGACTGTCTGCACTCACTGTAGAGAAGCTTTAAAAGGCAGAAACATAAATCTAAATACTTATCAGCTAACATATTTTCAGACTAGTTAATTGCTGTGTCCTGATGCTTAAGTGAGACTTAATTTTTTTTCTTTCTTCAGTATTGTTTTCCGAAGTGTTTTGCACATCTTAGCCCTGTGAGGGGAAAATGTGCACTCACTTGAATGATGTACATCTCTGCTTGGTACATTGAGCAGTAATATGGCTAATCAGAGGTGCCCAAAAATCAAGAACCAGATCCTGAAATCCTGATTTTGACTTAAAAGAATAATTTAAATGCATAGTAAAATTAGACTTCATTTGTTTGCCTGATGGTTTTTAGCCTTACAGGTCACAGTCTGGTTGTATTTTCAAGCTTCCACTCATAACCATAGGGTCTGAACACTTTCCTTTACAAAACTGTAATTGAGATATCCATGTAGTCTTTGCCTCCAGGTACCAGAGTGCTGTGCATAACAAGTTCTGAGATAAAAATCATGCGGGTTGACACCATAGAGAATGATCTGATCTCTCGCTTCTGTTCTTTATTATTTCTAATGTGAAGTGGCATGTGATAGGAAAGAAACTACCAGCTGCTGTTACAGAAATTTTGCTCAGAGGAGATACTATTAATAACTTTAAAAATAGGCTTTCTAAATGGAATCTGCTATATCCCAGTATGAAGACCTTGAGACAAAAAAATTTTAAAAAATTATTCTCTTCCTTACTTAAAATCTTGATGCTGGGAGCTGTGATCTTTTATTTGTGTGTAAAATAGGGACATACTTCTGTGATTTTGCTTGTGTCCCTTATAGCATAAAAATTGGTGAAAGGGAAGATACTAATTCTTGTTATTAAAGTATTATAAATTATATACTGTGTATATTAGGATTCTTTAAGAAAGCTCCATAGCTTCAGTTCCGACCCATTCTCACTCTTGACTTTCCAGCTTCAACAGAGACAGAGGGAGAACAGATTTCATGGCCCTGGATGGGGCCACATGGCCCCATGGATGGAGGATGGTCAGGAACCATCCAGCTTAGACCATGGATCGTAATGACCATCCCTAGGGTAAGCAAAGGATCGACAAAGATATTTGACAGACCTTTCCCAAATCTTAATAACCCCTTAAGACAAGTGGAATGTTATCAGACTTCTGTGAAACTATTCTGGACAGAACATCACAGTCAGACATCTCAAAAAACTGCTCTCCACAGGTTGTATTTTTGAGACACAAACCATATTGTTTCGATCCTTAGCCCTGTGTCTTCTGAAGATCTCACTTCAGGTTCCTCATTTGCAAGCAAGCTAATGGAGATAGCAGATTTCATTTTAAATTATTTCTGCATGTTATTTATGAGTCTTCTGTTTCATTCTGCTTTCCTCCAACTATGAACAGATGGGGAACTTTCCATACCAAATGAAGAAGGAGCTTTGGAGAATGGGCAGCCTCTGGGTTCCGGGCAAGTGCTGAGCTCCAGCCAGGTATCTCTGCCAGCCCTAGCAGAACTGGAGTCAGGTCCAGCATCTGGAGAACCCTGCTCATACGAGGTGCTCCCAACCACAGAGATCATGGATGGGACAGGTAACATCTTGTTTACATTATGATGTAGGTACTCTAAGCTGTTTGAAACAAGTTTTTGACTTCTAACATTTGGTGTCTGGCCCTGAGAAATCATTGTTGAAGACAAAGGTCTTCTGGTGGAGAAGGAGGTGACAGCACAGATTTTCACTGGATGCTCCACGAGAAATTTTGACTAACTTGGCGTAGAAGTAACCTCTACTTCGACGCAAGTAGCCTCTTTGTGAGTAAGGCAAAGTCCCTGCACTTTGTCAACATTGAAGAGTAGATTTCTAACTCTCTGGCTACATCTCAGCTGTGCCAAGGTGCTCTGGATCAGAGAGCTGATAACATTTTTAAACCCTAGGGTACGACATCATGCCATTTAGCTGCCGCATGGTGTGGGGTGACGTTCACACTGTGCATCTTCCAGCAGCTGACACAGCCAGCTGCCCTGCCCTAGGTGAGGCTCTCTGCACTTCTTCCCCAGCCCATGCAGAGAGACAGCAACGCTGTATGTCTAGGTGAGCTCCTCTTTCTGCATCACTTCATGCTCAGAGTTGTGGACAAAGGTCGAGTGAGGAAAAGTGACTGGCAGAAGTGTTCATCCATGATCCTGCACAACTACACGACCTCCTTGAAATGGAGTAGGCCCCCTGAGGTGCTTTTACATTTATAGGATAAGTTTAGCGACCGCATGCTAACATATGTGGTCCTGAGCAAGCTGTGGTGACAGACCGTCTGAGACGTGACATTTTAAGGCTCTTGATTTGTGTTCAAGATGTGGGAATTCGTCCCAGCCTGGCATAAGGGAGCTGGCTTCTGTCAGAGGTAATGGGAAATTCTGCTGTTGTGTAGATGTGTGTTACTCCTTCTCTTTCTCTTTTACTGTCGTTCTTCCTCTCCTCCTTTCTATGTTATATGATGTTTGAGTGAAATCTATTAGTCGTTCTTAATCTGCATTGCTGCGCTGCTTTTCTTGTCTTACCGCGGCTGCATCCGCTGCTGCTTTGCTCATAACGTTGTTGCGTCTATGATGTGGTTGTGTCCTCCAGTGTCCGAAGAGAGCCCCACATCCAATGAATCCGGCGTCCTCCTCTCCCAAGATCCTACAGCTAAGCCAGTCCTGCTACTTCCCCCCAAAAAATCTGCCGCTTTCCCCGGAGACCATGAGGACACCCCAGTGAAACAGTTGTCCCTCCTCAAACAGCCCCCTGCCCTGCCTCCTAAACCTATTGCCAGGATTGCCAGCCACTTAACTGGTAAGTAGGTGTTCCTGGACCCTCAGCACCACCGTTTCCCTCGTAGGACAAACCTGCCCTTACTGCAAGGTTCTCAGCGTCCTCCCTCCACTGTTACAGCAGTGTTTGCACATGTTGTTGTGTGTACTGGTAATGTATCCGTGTTGTACCTAGGGCAGGCACCATGCGGCATTTTCAGGCTGTAACTTCATCAAGGTTGCTTCAGGGCACTTCCCCTCTCAGCTGTAATTACCTAAGACCGCCACCGCGCTTCCTCACCCTCCTCACTCCTATTCATCAAGACTTAACCATCACCACAAAAATTGCAGGATGTGCTTTGATGGGAAAGGAAATACCAGGAAAATGCTAGGATGTCTTTAAATGCCTTTAATGAGAAAAGGGGTGAGGCTTGAGACTTTTGCTTTCTCCTTTTGCCCTTTGTTGCTTCTCCCCTCAACTGCCATCTGGGTAGGTCCCCCTGCACACACCCTGTATCTTTCCATGTGTTTATCTTTCACTTGGCCCCCTGATCCTTACACAGGCCATTCTGTCCACTGCCTTCTTGCCATTTGGCTTCCCTGCTCACACTCCCTGCCTAACTTCTCCCCCTTTCTCCCCTGCTCTGACTACTCCCCTCCCACTGGTGAGTCCTGATGATGATGTTCCCAAGGACCAGGATTTTGGTGTCCTGCAGTTTATGCTGCAGTTTACCTCTCACTGTGTGGCAGCTAGCAACAGTATAGGCTCCTTTTTTGTGTTCCAGATGTTTTCACAACTGTCCAGCCTCTTTGGAATTGAAAGCTGTAGGTACATGGGGAAGGAGGATTGGTGGGTCTGCTGTCTCCAGTCTCTCATTTAGACCACCAGAGCAAAGGATTTACACAGCCCAAAAAAGGTTCCCTAAGTGCTTGCTGACACCTTTTGAACATTCTGCTGCCCTGGAAGCTGCACCTCCAAATCCCAAGTGCAAGATGAGTTGTGGTGCATCCTTCTACTGGGGCAGCTGCCAGTCTTCTCACTGGGTTGATTTTCTTGTGTTAATGCTGCCCTGATCTTTTCAAGGCTGATGTGAGAAATGGTGAGCCCACGTTAATACATTCTAGATGAGGGTTTTTTCGTGACAGTTAATACCCTTTTTATTCAGGTTAAGATATATATCAGGAAAGCGCTCATTAGGAAAGAGCATGTTCTGGTTTTCTCTCGTATCTCTACGTAGTCTCTTCATGTTTCTGTTTGGATGACCACACATTTTTGTTCTGTACAGTTTTGTTCATTTTATGTGAAATCTCTTTACCTTCTTGCCTGCCAAAATCTGCACATAACGGTTAATATTTTGCCTTATACTACAAACTGAATGGGCAGTTCTGCAGCTTGCAAAGCCAGGTAGCGGTATTAATGGCTTCAGGTGAGGACAAAACCAGCTTCCTATGATCTCCCATAATACTCTGTCCCAATTAGAAGAAGCTGTCCTGAAATGAGGCCAACATGGAAGAAATAAAAAAATAGGAATAGCATAGGAAAAAACTGAGGTACTAAATGTCCTTCATTCATAAGCCTTTCTTTTGTAAGAGGCAGCAGAAGAATCAAAGGATGACAGCTTCTGGTGTGATTTTTTTTTTGCAGCTGGAAATTTTCTGTGAAATAGAATCAGGCTCGAGTTATCAGCATAAGTCAATTGCTTGATGGTGACAACTTTCCAGTGAAAGTGAAACAGAACTGTGTCTTGTCTTACTTTGTGGTGGCCTTTAGTGGTCTCTCATCCAGTCCTAAACAAACTCTTGTATGTGCACAGAGACAGACTTTTGTACATGCATATACAGAACCCTCAGGGAAAAGAAACAGAGATTCAGATTTAATCACAGTGCCCTAATTTAATTGACAGTTATTCCTGGTGGAACTGAAAGCCTCATTTATACATACCTTATAAATAAAACTATTAAACTTATTCTTAAGCGTTTATTTACTTTGGTGGTCTAAAGGATATACATGTTGTTCAGTGCCTTGTGTTCTCCACTGGTAATTATTTTAGCACTGTGTAATCTTTGGAAATGAGCAATCAATCCTAATGAAGCACCCTCATCAGTGAGAAGCAGAATTAATGCTATTGTTTTACTAATTACTCCAGAGACATCTTCAGCTTGTGTGTAAGAAAACAAGTAAAATCTGAATTCTGGCATTTGAGGTGAAGACTTTTGTTCTTGTTGCTTACCCATTTTTCTGCTGAAGATTTTGTGAGAAGGTTGAAGGACAAGTTAAAACGTACACAGCTTGACTAATGGAGAGTGACAGTGGTTTAATGGTCTGGTAGCTCTGTTCAAGAGGACTGCAAGGGGAGATGTGATCTTGTGAAGGGTTCAGGTACACATCTGAAAATGCAGAAGCACCTCTTCTGTCTTAAGATATATATATGTGTATATGTGTGTATGTATATTTATTTAATAGAAACGTGTTTTATACAAACATATATTATAAAATCACTACAGGCATGATCAGCCATGCACACACAAAAAAAAAAAAATAAAGGAAAAGAACTATTTTAAATACAAAACTTGAGGAAAGAAAAGCATCCTTTGACCACCTTCTTGCTGTGAACTTATCCCAAAGTTCTTCAATAAAGGCATGAAGACTGACTTACAGGGTTTGGCAAAGGACTTTGGTTTTAGAAACGGAAAAAAAAAATTCCTCACCTCTAAAAGCATTTGTGAAGCACCTCAAACATCTATTTGCCTGTGCCAAGATAAAGATTGGCCTTCCCTTCGATAAGAAATGCACATAAAAGAACAGGCCTAAAATAAACATGTAAAAGCACATTGAATTTTGGGGAGAGTGGAAAGGAAAAATCCATTTTAAAGGTGACAGGAAGAGACAACTGCCTCTAGCAAGCATAAATCACACAACCTTAGCATGCTTATTCTCAAGGCTGAGGTACTGTGGGGATGGAACAGTGGAGGAAGAGGGACAGAACCCAGAGCAGACTGCAGAGCAGTCACTGGGAGTGGTGCCACCAGCACTGCAGAAGATGCTCTGTGCTTAGCCTCACGCCATCTCCCATGCTCTTGATGATGATGCCTCCACAGGAAACGTCCCTGTCACAGCACTGGGTGTGGAAGTGCCTGTGCAGCCCTAGAAGACAAGCAACCCTAGGAGAAAAACACAATCCTTAACTGTTTTGATACCGTTGTTTCACTCTTCTGCATTTGCTGTTGGCCAGTCACCTCCCGGTGAGCCTTCTACTGGTTTTCAGATATGTTTATTATTAGACAACATCCATGGACAGGATTCCTTTCATCATTTTAATTCTCCAATATCCATATGAAAAACCCAGGCATTTAGAACAACGCTTGCAGCCCGCTTCCTTGAAAATGTAGGGGGAGCTGAAATAATCACTTGGGACCAGATTTAATTGAACTGCTGGGGTAAAATCCCCAGATTATCATAAAATCTTTAATGGCCAAAAGTGACAAGAAGAGTGGTCATACCTGATTTGCTAGAGGACATACCCCAGTGGTGTAAAGCTCCTTTTGATCTTGATTCATTAAGCTGTTACTTCTTACCAGCACAGATGTTTTCTGAAATTAATTAGACATTTTCTATTCAAGCAACTGAATCACCAGTAACCCATTAAGTCCCCTAGAACATCAGAGAAAAAACTATACGCTACTAAGCTGGGATCTCAGCAACACTTGAATGTATTTCAGCCCAAATTTAGCCTAATATTGCAGTACAGTGTAGCCTCGGTCGTATCTGGCCACTCAGCTATTGTATGTAAGCTTTGAAAAATCTTTTGCATTCTCTTGCTTTCTTCACTGAAGATTTTGAGGAGGTGCATAGCACATTTTTAGTTCTGAGATTGTGCTTTCTAGTTATGTCTCTGTAGAGTAAGAACTAATTCATAATTGGAGGCAAACTTTTAACAGGGTAGGAAATGTTGCAAGTCCCCAGAAGTTATTTCCGATAATGCAGACAGGCCAAGGACAAGGCTTGAGAACATGGATGTCTGGTGTCCTGCTGCATTGCCACAACACAGCTGGTTGTTAGTTACAGCATTGTACATGTATTTACAACTACAATTTATCCAGTAAATATTCTCTGCAGTATTTTATAACGCAACAGTCACGTGTGTCTCAGAAGGCTCCTCTGTAGATGAGCCCAAGACATTATCCACAAACTTCCTCCTCTGTGACATTACCTCCTGCAGCCTGCTCTGGCAGGCTACATTCATGAACACAAGCTACATTCATCTGGGGACAATGGACAATTCTCTTTTCACTGTGGGCTTGAGGGAGAAGCAGCAGAGCAAAAGCAGCTCTCCTTCACCAGCACTCCCAGGCTCTCACGCAAAACTGGACCCTGATGCAGTTGCTCTCTCCACAGTTCCTCTGCCTGCCGCTACCTGGAGGGGAGTACCTAGCATATATAGGCAGCAGGAAATCTTTTTGTCTTTGAAACCCTCTTCAAGGCTCTGCATGGGAATTCATGCAGAGCTGTACTTTTCAACCTTTAGGCTAAGCATGCTTTGCTTGTGTTCTCCTAATTCTGCTTGAACCTTGGATATGTACATGGTGCAGAAGAACAGCAAAGAATATCAGTCTCAAATCTTCCCTGAAGGTATGGCTGCATATCTTGCTGTAGCCAGCAGAAGATGCATGGCAGATCTTTCAGAATAGTTTTTAACTCGTCTTTATGAATCTGCTCAAAAAACTCATTGCAAGAAGAAGAGAGACTCCCACTGTTCAGACACAAGTGATTCCCGGAGAGAAGGTGTGAAAAAGTATGCTTTTTCACAAAATGCTAATGTAAAAGCAAATGCTACCAGCAAATATCAGGCATATCGCCTCATTTCCACTATGGAGCTCCCTCAACAGGCCATACTGGTTTTTGCACATTTTTTTCGCACATTACAGAATTACTTGGATGGAATTTAAAGAGTAACTCATTAACTGTGTGGAAAGTTGTATTACTTGTATATAGTACAGCAAAGGTCATAGTATAAGGTCATTCAGGTGGGAAGTAACCTCAGGAAGTCTCTGGTCCAACCTCATGTTCAAAGCAAGGCCAGCTATGGGATCAGACAAGGTTGCTCATGGCTGTGTCCAGCCAGGTCTTGAAAACCTTAAAGGATGCCAACTGCACAACCTGTCTGGGCAAACCTTTTCCACTGTTTGGCTCTTCTCCTGGGGGAAAATGTTTTCCTTACAGTGCAGTCCAGAACCTGCCTTGTCTTTTCCTCCCACCATGCAGAACTGTGAAGAGCCTGGGTCCACCTTATTGGTCACCATCTTGTAGGTACTGGAGGGCAGCTATTAGTTTTCCCCCCAAGCTATCTTTTCTCCAAGCTGAACAAGCCCCAGTCCCTTAGCTTCTTCTCACAGGTCAGGTGCTCCAGCCCTCAACCATTGTGGTGGCCCTCTGCTCAAGTCATTCTAGGTTTTTGGTGTCTTTCCTAGGGCATGCAAAGCTTGACACAGTAGTGTGGGCACAGTCCAAGGAATGCTGAACAGAAGGGGAGTAATCCCTTGATCTCCTGGCTGTGCTTCTACTCATACAAGCCAGGAGGCTGTTGGCCTTCCTTACTGTTGGGGTACAATGCTGGCTCCTGTTTGGCATCACAAGGAGTCCAGAAAGAGCTTTTATCCCACTGGAAGGATAGCAAACATAGCCAGCTCTGCCACAAGCCCAGGATTCCCAGGCATGCCCTCTTACTTCATGCAGTAGTTATGCTGGGGGCAGGATTTGAGGATTTTAATGAGCTTTTCTAGCAGCCCTGCCGGAGCAATATTTGCTACCATGCGTCCAGAACTTCCTAGCGCTCTATCTGCAATAGGTGTATCTGCAACATGTGCTGACCAACTCTCCAGTCATGTTCAGTGGCTGGAAATCATCAGATTTGGTGTAGTTAGTGTAGAGCTTCAGAGTACTCCATACACATCAGAAGAACCATACATGGGCAGACCTTCTTTGCAGCCAGTGAAAATATATTTATCTGTCTCCCGAAAAACCCAAGAGGAAGTGCAGCAACTCTACATATTAGCAAAATTATCTATATGGAAGGGGTAAGGGCTGGCCTCTTTGTCATAGGTCTGATGTACAGCAAATATTGTGGCATCCACAACTATCTTTTAAGTAATTTATTGTCATCAGCAGTGGGAAGGGTTCCCTGTCCAGCATCTCTTTCATCAATTCCAGCAGTTACTACTTAACCATGCACAGTGCTGAGTGGTCACAACCCTGCTGGGAACCAACTTCTTGCAAAATTGCTCATTATTCTCTTGAGCATGAAGAACCTCAGCCAAAAGAGATTAATCAGACTTGCACACCTGACTTCACAGAGTTTGCTTCTCTTCTGTCACGAGTGCTTTGTGCAATGATTTAAGACTCTGCTAATATTCCACTGAGACGCACTTATCACAGGTTCCATGTTCATATTTCCACTGTCCAGCTTCTTATTCATCTACAGATGTCCATGTCTGATGGATATTCCATGCTGGAGACAGTAACTGTTTCTACTCTTGATTCATACATCACATACATTGTGAAATTAAAACAGAGGAAAGAACAATAAAACGCAGTCACCTCACTCTTGCATACAAGGGCAAGTTGTTCTCTTGTTCACTCCAAATGAAGGGAGTGCAGTTTCCACCAGTGTACCTGGAGCCCATGGATTTGAGCAAGGCCACCTTTGTTCAGCACACTCATTGACCATGCGAGAAAATTTGCAGTACAAGGTCTCCATTACTGATTTTGGTGAAGATATACTGATACATTTCCAAGCAAATGGATCGAACTCTCCTCCCATTGCAGTCATTTTACTTTCAGCCTTTTTTTTTTAACAGACAAGTAGAATTGTCCTGAAGGTGAAGGCAGACAAGTAGATTTAATGCCTCTGGTTAATTTTCAAGGCTGTATTTAGGTATTAGGGTCATATTCAGACAGGCTCAAGAACTTGGGTGAAACACAGTCTGTTCACAGGTCTGAACAAAGCCTTACATTAAAAATAATGGACAAGATTTTTGGCAGGTGTCCAGTGTAGTCACTCAGCGCTGATACCACTGAAAACATGTTGACGTGAAGGGTTTCTTTGCGTTTAAGTGGAATCTAAATGTCCATCCCTTTGTTGTTGTCGTGGTTTGGCCTCAGCCGGCACAAAGAACCACGCGGCCGCTCACCCAAACCTCGCAGCAGCGAGGGAAAATTGGAATAAAAAGGCAAAAACTCGTGGGTTGAGATAAAAAGCAATTTAACAGAACAAAAAAAGAAAAAAAAATTGACAAAACAACAATAGTACTGACAGAGGAATGTATAAATAGGGCTACGTACCGACGCGCACCGACCGGACCCGGACCGTCCCCGCCTGCTCCCAAACTGGGAACTCCCCTCCCCGGCTAGCTCCCCCTAAATACTGGGAATGGCGTCACGTGGTGTGGAATACCTGTGCTGGGCCAGATATTAACCCTGTCCCTGCCGGAACCAGGACAGTTGTGAAGAGTGGAAACCAGAGTATGCACATCTGGTTCATAATGGAGTATGTGGTTACCTGGGATAATTAAGCTACACTTGTTCTCAGGTGCAACTCCAAAGCTGCAGTGCCTTTGTCACAACTCTACTACATGAATGCTTGCATGAGAAAGGAAATTTTCACTCTATTTTAGAAGAAAGATGGAAGGATTCCTGTTTGTTTTATACCTGAACCATTTGGCATGTTATACTCACGCCCAACATACAATATTGCTCTAATCTTCAGGACCACAGAAGGCAGCAAACCCAGCTGATACTCCCAGTTACTCTTTTGTCAGAAGCAAGAGATGCCTGCAGTTGGGATCTCTTTGAATTCACCATTAAGGAGGACTCCTCTGCATCATGCACAGGAGTGGTGGGTCATCCAGGCACAGGCACTGTCAGATGAAGACTTTAATTGAGATAAAGCAGAACAGGATCTAACAGAACAGGATCTAAAACCAACAGTCAAACCTGCACTTTTTGGAATGGAAGTGCAGATCTCTGTGTGGTCTGTGTAATTCAGGACCAGCTCTAGAAGTGAAATTGCCTGGAGCACAAATGTATGAAAGCACTTTGTTACTACAAATCCCATAGCAGCCTTATTCTCAGGGCTGTATACAATTTACTCTTTACTCTTTTTGTTATTTACCTTTTATTGAAGTTCTTTTGTGCAGGATACAAAGAGGAAATACACACAGATAATGTGTATGTAAAAAAAAAAAAAGTAACTTGGAGACTTTCCTGTGCTTGAATAGAAAATCCTGAAAGTATTTTTTTTTCTACTGTACAGAACTCAATCTGCTTTAGAGGAGAGGGCAGTGCCTTGTGGTTTGGCAATCCCATAAGTTAGATTTCAGTCTTGGTGGAGCCATCAGAAGAATTTTTGCCTTCAAAAAACAGGTCAAGTGGATATGATATTGCACTGAAAGCCGAAAGACGAGTTCTCTCTGTAACTCTCCCACTCTGCAACATGAAAAGACCATTTTCTCTCCATGCCTCTATTTCATCTTTGCCCAGTCTTTGCCTCTCCAATGTCTTTTGCCTATAAACCCTTTGAAGAAAGGGAAGACTTGCTGTCATTGTGTTGTTCCTAGTGTAGTAAAAACACAAGTATAAGGTGGATACTGTGGATGCAATGGAGCTACGACTAGCACTAAAAAAGTCTGACGTCATATGTGAGCTTGGCTCCGTGCATGGTCTTTTTCCACATTACTGTCCTTAGTCATTTTCAAGAATTTTAAGTGCTTGGAAGTCCTAGTATCAACTTGTGCACCCTGGCTGGTGGATACAGATACTGATACGGGCAATACCCAGAATTAGCCAGGAGAGAGGAAAGAGTAAAGGGGGCAAGGAGAAGGATAGTTAACGCTAAAAAGAACCATCTGGAAAAGGACTTTACAAATCTGATATTGCTCAGGAGGGTGATGATCTTTGAAACCTGGAGGGCAGCATCTTACTCCCAAGCTTTCTCAGGTCAAAGGAAGATTCTAGCCCTTCAGTTCCTTTACCATGTTACAGCAAGAAGAGTGAACTGACTCGACAAGAGGCCAAAGAGGGTGCAAGCCTTGCCCACAGAGCTGCATTGCAACGCCAAATGTCTGTGGTGTTCCAGGCTGGAAAAGGCCTGGCCTTCCTCCTAAACACAAACTCACAGCTGCAGCTCACAGCATATGTATTTGCTATCATTTTTGCTCTTAGCATACATGGTGGCCATTTCCCACACCCATCTTGGGAACAACAAGCCCTCCCATGAACTTCTTTTCCCTTCTGAAAAGATTTCACGGTGCAGCTCCAAAAATCTCCATCCTGCAGTTGAGTCCTGGCAGAGAGATTTGCTTGTGGGCCTTTCATTGATTTCCCATAGAAGTCAGGGGAGTCTTTGCCTGGCTGGTCAGCTGTGTGATTCAGGGAACATGCCTAGAGTTAAAAAGGTTAAAATTCAGTGCATGAGTCCAGAGAAAAGCGCCTGCCAAGCCTTCTGTAAAAGAATACATTAATCCTAACAATCCTCAGCCCTTTATCATTTTCTCCACCTGTACCCCTCGTTTTTCCAGACCATGCCTGTTTAGTATTCAAACCCTATTTCTTTTCTCTCTTGCCCTGTAATGTAATTTTTAACACCAGATGTTTTGCACGTTACAAAGCTGTAAGAAATGTGACTTGTAGTAATTGCACTGCAGTGGCTGAGAAGGATCAGGAGTCCCTCAGCTTTCGCTCCAGCAGTGATGGTGGTGAGTCATCCCGTAACTTCAGACACCAAATTGCTCTTCCCCTGTTTGCGTGCCGGTTGAGCGGGAGGCATCGCGCTTTCCTCACAGGGCTGTTTTGGAGGATTAGGGCTCCGAAGCGTCAAAGCGTGCCGCGAGCCTTGTTAAGCATTGCTTAACGTGTTTATTAAGGGGCATGCACAGCCCTGGGATGGTTTTTGTGAGACTCGGAAGTGCCGCAAAACAACAGTATTTTTTCTGAAGAGCATGCTGAGTGCACGCCATGCAGAGTTGTCCGCCGCAGCAGGGAAGGGGTGCACGCTCCCATGTTGACGAGCAACCTCAGTACCTGCTCGCCCGGGCAGATACTCTCGTCTCCATCTTAGGGACATGAAAATTAACACCAGGGCCTCTCTCTCTTCTGTTTTAGATCCTGGCGCTCCTGTGAAACTGCCTTGTATGCCAGTTAAACTGTCACCTCCACTACCTCCAAAGAAAGTCATGATTTGCATGCCTTTAGGGGGGCCAGACCTCTCTCTTTCATCGTATTCCACGCAGAAGAGCTCCCAGCAGCCTTTGACCCAGCACCATCACACTGTCCTGCCATCCCAGTTAGCAGCTCACCAGCACCAGCTCCAGTACGGCAGCCACAGCCAGCACCTGCCTTCGGGGTCCAGCACGTTGCCCATTCACCCTTCGGGGTGCCGGATGATAGAGGAACTGAACAAAACGCTAGCCATGACCATGCAAAGGCTAGAAAGGTAACGGATCAACTTTTAAAATTACACATTGATGTGCACTGTTTCCTGATAACCTCGGTGTTGGTATCACCGCTTGAGTTATGTTGATAGTACTTGAATGAGGTCTCTCCTCTAGGGGTCTAATAACTTCAGGGCAGTCGTTGCTGCAGAAACAGAGATGGGGAAAGAGCCTTTCTGGGCTCGTTTGACAAGTTTGTGTGAGAAAGGAGAAAAAGACCGAATTTCCTGAACCCCGTTGTCCTGTTCAAGGAGCTACATAATACAGCCAGCTGAGGATGTGTTAATAGGACATGCCTAGCTTGCAATATATACTGCAGAGTGCATAACTGCAAAGCTCTGGTTATGTGGAGGATTGCTGAAAAAAAAAAAAAACAGAAGGCAAGGAAGTGGAAGATTCAAAAAAGAACAAAGAAAACCAAATGTGCCACTCAATCAGGGGATCTGATTAGTGTTACCAATTCGCTCTAAACAACCTATGAGGATTTTGCACAAGTCACTCAGAGGGGTTTTAATATACAGTTTCAATTAATTTAAATTATACGTTTGATCTTAAAATAAGTATTTAACCTATTCCACAGCAGCTATGTTCTTAGCCATTTCCATCTGGAGGAAGGTTGTACATTTGAGCAGAAGAGCCTTACCTACCTTGGGGCTGTTTTCTATTACTGTCACTTGTGGGTATCTCTGAATGCTGCTTCAAATAGTCTGAGTAAGTGAAGCATGTTGTATAAATGCAAGCTGTCCTCATAGACTGCAAGATCAGCAAGCTTTGGAAAATTTAGTTCATCTTGTAGGGAAAATTGAGCAAGTCCCAGAATAGGGAAGGTAGTCCAAAAAATGACATGTTCTATTTAGTACCAAGGGCAGCTTTGTAGCCAGCTTGTTGTAGGAGCATCAGATCATCCTTCTCTTAGATGGGATGTGAAAATATTTTGTCTAACAGACAAAATGCCTAATGATTTGCCCTGATACCTGTCTGTGATAACATTACCTTTATTATAGTGCATGGTTAAAAAGAATTCAATTAGGGATCCAGACTCTCCTCACTGCATGAAAAACAGTCAGGGGACCAGAGGCTGTCCCACACTGCCAGCTTATTTTAGTACCAGGATAGCAAGACCTCTGTGGTTGTATCAGAGGGGTCTGATGTTTCTGCAGTATGGGGGAAATCTCTGGGGGAAAACTGTTAGTGCTGTGAGGGAGGTTCCCCTTTCCATCAGTAAAAGGGCTGTAGCGGTAGGATTGGAAAAAGCCTACACATTCCCCCTTCTGCCCAGTGACTACTCAGTTACCTTTCACGTCGCTGACAGGGCTGATCAGATGCATCTGCCTCACCCCAAAGCTTGGTGCACCAAGCGCAGAGGGTAGCTGGTGTCTCCCAAAATCTCCTTTGGGGCTGCACTGCCCATGCCATCCCCAGCATAGGTCTTACTGTCTGGCTCACACTGCGTGCAGAAAGCACTTTTTTATCCTGAGCCCAGTGACATCTCTCAGAGTATGACTTCATTGTGGCATCTGTTGCCCCACAGCAATGAATGCTCCAGTTTCTAGACATACATCATGTTTATGTCTGCAAATACGTTTAACTGATTTAAAGAACGTGATGCTGTTTGGTTTTAACTATTGATGTGGAGCTGAAGCTCTGCTGCTTGTTAAAAACTGAACGAGCAAGGATTCATTTCCCAATATGAGGCCACTGCCTCCCTTTGCAGAAGAAAATAAGAAAAGGTTGGGGCGCTGATATTTCACATTTTAAATTAAAACGAATCCTAGTTCATGATATTGAAGATGGTTGATTTTTCATAGCCTTTTTGCGTTGATTAACTGTTATTTCAATCATGAAATAAAGTATTGAGTATTTCAGTTATTCTCCTTGTCAAAACAAATCAATAACATCTGCATTCACAAGAGAGCAAATAAGTGCTGACTGTTCTCTCTGCGAAAGTGATTGTTATTTTCATAGTATTTAGAGGTAAAAGTGTTTCAGAGTATTTGCAGGTCTGTGGAGCTGACACTTGTTAAATTCTTAAATTGCTTTTTCAGGCCACATTACGATCTTCGTAAATTTAGTGACTTTTCCTGAAGATTTTTAAAATATATGTATTTAACTTGGGAGAGGATTATTTGCACCTAATGCCACTGTTTTCTAGTATTTTTGACAGTAGTTCTTTTCCCTTAGTTGTGTAAAATCTGGATTAAACCCAATAGAAATCATACTGCAGTATTTGTCATTGGACATTTCAGCCCAGAAGTCCTTAGGGTCTGTTAAAACTGCAAAGATCCTAGATCTGCTTTCCTCCATTTAAAATTTGGTAGCATGCTCAAATCTGTTGCATGCATAGGATAGACAGTGACATCCTGAGCTTTACTGTTCATTCCAAGATAACGATGTACTGGGTCACTGCTGTTGGGTCAATAATCTTGAGGAGATGAGAGAGCCTGACAAGTCTCTGAGGCAGCTTCTGGGGAATGCTAAGTTCATTGGCAGTATTTATTTTTGCTGATCTCAGTCTTTATCTCGAAAGAATCCTACAGCTTGATTTTTGCTATGGTGCTGCAGTAATAGTGCTACCAAGTCTGCTAATTTGGGGGATTATTTAGAAAAGTGTTTTGCTTTTAATATGGGAGTATCTTGTAGACAAGTGCAGATCAGGTTTTTTCTTCTAAATTTTTACTTCTTTTTTTTAATCTAAATTTTTTCTTCTTTTTTTCCTTCAGGAATTTTTTTTTTTTTTAATTCCCTGTGTCTAGTTTCTTTGGTCCTGATGCAGTGGAAGCTCCTCAGTTGTTACACACTAAATCCATAACCAGTTCGTATCAATTTGCCCAGTAAACTTTTCTTACACCTCACAACTCCTCTCTCCACCAGGAGTGTGAGTGTGGACAGGAACAAAGAACAAAAGACTAAAACGCCCCCTTCCTCTAGCAATCTGGATTTTTTGCTTTCACAGATGAGGTCTCTGGAATTCGGGTAGTCTAACAACATCTGAAGACTGATACTTGAAATCAGGGCTTTGCCAGTGAGCCAGAAGCTTGCCAAAGAAGAATGAGCTGCCCCTCTGTACCGGCCTGGAAGCCAGAAGTTGTTTTGCTGTGTTTGACCTTGAGAAAGCTACTGAGCTTCTCTACCTCTGATTTTCCCTCTGCAAGAGTGGTTGCATGTTACTGCCTCACCTATATCTAGCAGATATTAATAATTTAATGTCTCAAGGTACATTAAAAGCATGTAATAGCTATTCAAGTCCCAGTTGTTCTTATGACTTAAAATGGCAGTTAATTCCTGGAATTTTTTATTCAGTTTTATTACAGGCATTATAGAACATTAAGTTCATTTGCATACTTAACGCTTTTGATTGCAAACATTTTCTGGTACTTGTAACATCTATTCATAACCTATTCTCAGAAGGGCAATCTGTCCCTTGTCATAGTATGACTATTATGACATGTCGTTTGTGCTGCCAGTTTGCCTCTATTTTCCCTGATAAATTACCAGCTTTATGATAGATTAAGTTGAAACAGAGAAGACTGTAATTTCCATGTAACGTTTTACTGCAACCTCTGTTGCTAATTTGTGCCCTACTGCAAATGACTTTCCCCTTCAGCCCAAAGGGTATGTGTCAAGCATAAGTAAAACTCTAGATTCAGGCATCGTTTTTTACCATTTCAGAATGCATTCTAAGAGTTGGTGAAACTCAAGGCCTGCCACCAAAGGTTTCATCCTGCTGAATGAAATGAATTTGAGAAGAAGGACCATGCCCAGAAGCTCTGTCTCACAAATAGCAGCAAAAGAAGCTTTAGAAACCCTCTTGTGCCACTAGAAAGTGTCTTTTAATTTTGACTTAGGGATGCAGCCTCTTAATCTGAAATAGCCTTCTTTTCTGCCTTGCTCATATACTTCCGAGTCTGTCTGGTAAGACGACAATTAATTTCAATTACTCTGTGGGCTCTTGTACACTAGCAGCTGAATCAAGGCCTCAGTTTGTCCAACGTATGTACTAAAGAGCTGTTAAGTGGCAATATCTCACTCCAGGCTGGAATTGCATCTGTGGCAGAGCAGTGAATAATGGCCATGTCCAAAAAGATGGTGTGTGAGACCGGTTGCTCGGGGACACGCAGTTCAGCTTCAGACTGTAGATTTATGAAATGAAATGCATTAGACATTCTTGCCAGTGTCTTGTAAATCTTATAAAACGTATTTGAGTCAGAAAACATTTATCTTCCATAAAACTTGTCAAGAGAATTGCTTTTTGTCTAAACTTTAGCGTTGCCTAAGGATAGAAACACTTAATATTTATAGCTCTGCCTTCTCTCTCTGTCTCTCACACATATGCCTGTATTGTAGAAATGTATATACAACGGTTTGAAGTTTTTTTGTTTTAACTGGTAAGTACAAAAGAGTGTACTGTGGATCTGAAAACATGCTGATAAAAATGTAACTCTTTATTCCAAAATCAAAGAGCCTGGGAGGACAGATGAGACGTGTGCTTTTTTTCCCACTAGATTTCACAGGAGGGATTTCACTTTTTTCTTTTTAGTTTTTGTCTGTACCATGAGTCACTCATATGCTTAAACTCTTATTTTTCATTAAAATCTCTTCTCACTAGAAACATTGAAAGTTATAGCGGCATCATTTTTTGCTGTTTTGATCACGTAAAGATGCTGCAACAGTAATTGCAAGTGCTTGTACTAGTCAGCTGTGAATTACTCAAATCTATGTGGCAAGATAGATACATTTATCTTTAAAACAAGTACTTGCTTAGCTGTAGCTTTGTTCTCTAATTCTGTTGAAAAACATGAAGCTGATTTAAAATGGACTGTTTGAAACAATAGTGTGCTTTTTGGTAAACAAAGCTAAAAAATTTTGTGGTGTAGACCACCTGACCACGTGAGGTTTTTGCTAATGACCCAGAGGAATTTGCACACAATGGAAATATCCAGTGACCTTGATTCATCTTTCTTAAGTATACTGCAATACTGCATGTGTTTCACAAGTGCTTTGCTTAGACAGCTGACTCAGTCAAAATGCTGTGGAAAAGGCTGATGTTAATCAAGAACACAAAACACAAGGAAAAATGAGGGGCTGAAAATAGAAAGTAGTATTATCAAGAAAGCGAATGATTCAGAAAAAAACTACAATGAGATGAGAAGTTGTCTATTTCTGGATCAGTAGTTCAAATAAAGAGCTAGCATAGTAATTTGTAAATCTTCTTGCCATCTGATACCTGCTTGGTAACCTAAATTGGTGAAACACTTTGATATCTGCTACCCTGTGGGCACACCCATAAGGATGCATCTGTAACCTACAAACATCCTTCACAGAACAGGGAAGCACCAAATGGTCCTGGATCCTGAATTACTTTTTGCTTCTTTCATTTGTACTTCCAGAATGGACTTAGAGAACTCGTACTTACTCTCTGTGTATGTATTGTTTTAAAATTAACCGAATGATCCAGTGGTTGCATTCACCATTGCAGGTTTTTTATTTCTTTTTTTTTAGCGATGTTAACAGAATTTCACAGCATTTTAGTTTCTCTTGTAAATTTAATTCCAGGTTTTTTTCATTTCCTACATTTCCTCTTTAAAAGAGTTACACAAAAAATAAGTTACAGAGAAAACAGATTTTAAAAATGCAGTTAATATAATTAAAATTATTAAGGCATATCGATAAATTAAGTTAGTTGAAAGGTTTTAAATACTGAGGTGCATTTATGGGTTTTTAGGAGAATTCAGCTGATGACTTCTAAAACTACTTCCAGGATAAAAAAATTTTTTAGGTCAAACTCATTGAAGTCCAATTGAAAAATTCACAAGCCAGTTCTTCGTGAAACTTTGATGCTTTGTGGTACAAAACATAGACTATCATTAAGGAAACAGAGTGATTATCTTCAAGGCATCCAGTAAAGCTATGCATCTCGTTGGTTAGTCTGCAATAGTAAATGTTGCAATTACGAAAATTATTTCTTTGAAGAAAGAGAAATGTTTCAAGTTCACTCGGTAGAAAATCATTTAAAGAGAAGAATGCAACATTTTTCCAAGATGCAGAATGCCTCTGGTATTCTGAACAGGCTAAAATATTCAAGAGAATTGAGGCTGCTCAGCACTCGGTAAGGTCAGAGCCAAATTTGGATGCCTCAAGTGCAACTTGATCAACACATCTGGTTTCACAGTCTATGTTCTTGCGGAAAGTAAAATGGAAGTTTGACATAGAGAGGGTGTCTGACAGGAAAATGTTCCCCACCTTTTATACAGCTGATGCCTCTACTGGGACTTGAGAGAGAGAGCAGTTGCTGCTGACTCAAAAATAAACCTGAGAAGCCATCAATTCTGATTGACGGTCTCTCATTCTCATTCCATGTTGGAAAAACAACATGAACGTTTAAATAAAAATGGTTTGGGAAACTTGATTCTGTTCCTGACTTTTTGTTTCACCTTTTGTTTTACTTTGACCTTCACCTCCTCGAATTCCTCTTTCCCTACTCGTATTGGATATCAGGAACTAATTAGGGTCACTGTAAGGGTTATCAAGCATTGGAACAGGGTGCCCAGGGGAGTCGTTGAATCACCATCCCTGGAGCTATTTAAAAGATGTATAGGTGTGGTGCTTAGGGACATGGTTTAGTGGTGGACTTGGCAATGTTAGGTTGATGGTTGTACTTAATCTTAAAGGTCTTTTCCAACTTAAACAATTCTATGATTCTGTGATTGATCTGTTCCTTGGTAAAGGGCTTTGAAATCAACATATAAACAGAGCTAGATGGCAGCAGTACTGAGGACAGGTCTGAACCTAGTAAGCTGCAGGAGATGATCAATCACACTTTATGTGACAAAAAAAAATACAAGGTTAGCTCCAATTCAGATTGATCTCCGGTACCTGGCTGGAGTGAGCAGCCAGGGCAGGAGAAGGGACATCGTCACTGCAGCCCCCACAACACACAACTGTGCCGTTAGCAAATAAACCTCCCATGTTTTAGCTCTCACCAGCTCCCAAAGTCTCTTTTCTCCAAGCCCAGCTTCCCGTGCTCAGTCCCCTGCGCTTCAGGCAGTCATGCCTGAGGGGAAGAGACCTTCCCCTCAAGTCAATCAACATCTTGCTCAGGGAGTGGAAGTCATGGTTTCCCTCTGCCTTTCTACAGTCCTTCTCTACAATCTATACCTTTCCTCCCTCCCACTCTTACTCCACCTTTTGCATTCAGGTGAGGCATTTTCTCCTTACTGCCTGTACGCCAGTGGAGAGGTGAAATGTCTGCGAAACTGGACTGAAGACATGCTTATCACTCCGAGTAGCTGGTGTAATTCTCACTAAACCTTGAGACTGTATTTGCTGGAGATCGGTAGTTCTCAGTCCTGGCTGCCAGTATTTCTGCCTGCATGCTGTCCTACCTCTCCCTAACAAGTGTTGTGCCTTAAATCTAACATGTACTCAGTTTAAACCCATTAGATGTCTTGCTGGTCATGAAGACCTTTTTGTCCTTGTTTCTTCTCAAAAAGGGATGAAAGACCCCTGCTTTCCTAAATACAGTGAGAGAACAGTCAGTCTCCCATTGAACTGTTTCCTTTAGTTTATTTATTTGTTTTTCTTTCCCAACAGCTCTGGTTTACACACAGGTGACAGTGTTACAAAAACAGGACCTGGGGGCCTTCCAGACATGAGACAAGTGCCAACTGTTGTGATCGAATGCGATGACAATAAAGAAAATGTGCCTCATGAAACTGACTATGAAGATTCTTCCTGCCTCTACACAAGACAGGAAGAGGAGGAAGAGGAAGATGAAGATGAGGATAACTCCTTATTTACAAGTAAGACTCATTCCATTTTTTCCTTCTCATTGGTTTGATTTTTCCTCTGAACACTCGGTATACAAGGGAAACACAAGACCTGTGCATTTTCTTTCTTGACTGTGTCTTTTGCATGTTTCAGGGCTTGACTGCATGGGGGCACTTGGTAAATTAATCAAAAATAACAAGTAGTATGAATTTACAGTGACTTACCTAATCTGCCTGAATCCCTGCCTGGGTAGTTCTCAGACAGAATTCAAATGACTGGATTTGGCTTATATTAGTTAACTTCCAAATTGACTTTTGGATTCACTTTCCCAAGTGTCTGTGGTGTAGAGAAGCTCTGTCTTTGGCTTAAGTCAAGATCAGCTCAATAGATTCATCAGGAGGATGAAACAAGTCCCACTGGTAGATAATCAGAGTTTTTATATACAGTAAGTATTAAATTATGTCAGAATCACAAGTCTGCACATACTTTGGGAGGGGTCACGATGAGAGAATTGGGCTCAGATAAGAAGAGAAGAGATTAATTGATAGCCATATTTCAATTACAGTCTGGAGAGGGACCTGTGACCCCTTCCTGACCTGAGAAACCCATCTCCTACCTCACTGTGGCATCGTAGGACTCTCCCGTGAAGACAAGATACTGTACTTTGTGTATGACAACTGCTTGTCATCCTGCAGGTCAAGATGAAGTTTCAGGCCCTTGGATTTCTTTTCTTTGGAAAACTGGGAGCAGTACAAACAAACAACACCCTTTTTAAAACACAGAAGTTTCTAAAATGGGCATATTTCATCTCAGAATCCTCCCTTACCCTGCAAGTGAAATTAAGTAGTCTGTGCTCTTAAACTACGAAAAAGAGCACAACTACACTATCTCATGCTCTCTTGCCAAAGCCCAAAACCTTTCATGGGTTTGTGTCTCTCTGCTTGTGTCTGTCTTCCCAGCTCAAACTGCTTTGGATGCAAGCTTAGGAAAGCAAACTCGAGCTGTGAAAAGCCGCTGGTTTTCACAGCGTCTTTGCCCCTGTCCCTGCCTGAGAAGCAGTGTCAATGTACATAGAGATCTGCGCTGCTTCACATTGACTTTTGATTCATCCTAGCACTAGCTTGGATGTCTTGATGTTACATTGCGAGAGAGAGATACGCCTCTCTTTCCACACGCTGTCGCTTTGCTGCCTGCCCAAACTCTGAGGTTGAAGTAGTCATTCCACTATGTGGTTCAGGAACACTATGCAAGAGAAGGCTACAGACGCTACTAGCAATTCTGAAACAAGCCCTTCTCCTCCACTCCCCTCTATGGAGCAATATTTTAGTTTATTTTTCCTGTATACCTACCAAATTCAGCTTTTCCTTATTATGATATGGATTGAGGTTAATTGAGCACCTGAAGTTAATTGACACTCCTTTTCCCACAGTCCATATCAGTGTAAATGAGAGCCTAGTATCCTCCCTTGGCTAGTACTTCTTTGCCTGCTGCAATGAAATGATGATACATCCTTTAGCAGAGCCTCTTCTCTCTCCCACAGGCTCCCTGGCAAGGAAAGTCTGCAGGAAGGACTCTTTAGCAATCAAACTAAGCAACAGGCCTTCTAAGCGAGAGCTGGAGGAAAAGAACATCCTCCCCATGCAGACTGATGAAGAGAGACTGGAACTCAGGCAGCAGATTGGTACAAAGTTAACGAGGTAGGAGACAAAACATTTTTCTAACTCTTGCTTTTGGAAATACGTGGTGGGATGCATCTTTTGTCCTTAGTCTGTAAACTTTTGAGATCTGTTTGCTCACAATGTTCAAGAGGTAGGGGGAAGACTATAGACGCTATTTCTGCTCAAACAGAACTTCCCATACAACACCCGGCTTCATTTTCTGGCATATCCTGTGGGATCTTTGGTTGTGTTAAGTGTCAGCAGGAACTATGTGGATTTGTTTGTTTTCAGTGCACCATTAGGGAATGGTTCAGCTTTGATAACATTTTGGACTGCAGGAGCCATTTGATAGGCTACTAGTTTGGCCAAAGGGCAGAGGTGTGACTTTCTCTTCTGACTGCATCTCCTGTGAGTAGCTGAGTCTTTTCCTGATCCAAAATACTTGGGTCCTCCAGTACCTGCATTTGTTGAGTCACGTTGGATAGCTTTACCCTGTCTAGACTCACTCTTCTTCGTAACAGTGTTACTCGCCAGCTCTTCTGTCTTTTTGCATTGCAGGGGGAATAGAGGGGTGGCCATAAAATGTGGAAGATTTCTGTCAAAAATTAGTAAACTGAGATCAGCTAGAAATGTCTAAGAACCTCCTGTGCTCCAGCCATGCTTTCTGTAATCAATTTAATACTGTTGTTATCAACTTGGTATGCAAAGCTGGTGAATGCTGTTGGGTGCTCTTCAGTGTCAATCTGAGAAAACCAGAAGGAGAAGACCAGCCAGTTGTTGGGAATTTTATTGTGGGTGTTGGTGTTTGTTTTTGGGGGTTTTTTTGGTGGGGTGATAGTGGGGGAACACTGCTAACATGTTATGAAGACAGGAAGAATAGGAGCTCCTGGTAAATCCCTCTTTTAGCATTTTATCTGCTTTTTTTCATGGCCTCATTTATCGCCTCTTTTGAATAAACTAACCACATCTTTCCAGTCTGCCTCTGACAGTCTTTGTGCTGCATCATGCTTAGCCTACCCAAAGACCCATCTAATTCTTCAGTGTTCTTGTTAAAGGGCCTCAGCAGTAATGCCCAAAGTATGCAAGACTGCGCTGCACTGTTGCTGGTACTGTGATTTTTCAGCCCAGTCTTTATTCAGCCAAACACCTTGTTAGATTGCAGCTGCGCATGGAGTTCTGGGTCCCAAAGAGCACCATATGATAGCAAGGTCCCAGTGTTTATATGATTAATTTTGAACCCTTTCGAAATATGTGAAGAGTTGAAACTTCTGTCTCTTATCATATCTTACTGTGCATTGCTTGACCTTGCAATGACATTTACAGCATTTCCACTGCATTGCCCACTTGCCTACATTACTTAGGTCTCTTGTAAGTTTTACAGCTCTGTCTGATGAAGGTAAATAACATCATTTCCAAACATTGTCTTTGCACAGCTCACTGTGCCCCAGGTGATTTTTATTATAAATGTTTTATATCTCACCTCTCCAAAACCTGCTTTTTCCCTATCAAAGAATCTTTCTCCAGCATATCTTTTTTAATAAGGGAAACTAATTTTGGCAATACCCAGAACCCTTTCAGTGTAAGCCCCATATTCTCACAATGTCATTGTTTGTTTCCCCAGTTGCATCTTTGCTCGTTCAGTCTGATGTATAATGCTTGTTCTTGTCTTCTAATATATCTAGGACTTAGGGGCAATCACAAATAGTTCAAACAATTAAACCTGTTTATATATGAGCTCAAAAAATAGCAGAGCCGCTGCTGTTTCATTCCCAGTGTATACCAGTGTAACGTCATTGAAATTGGTAGAATTTCACAAGCCTTATCTGGAATAATATAATTGCCAGTCTGACCTTTGAATTACTAGTATATACAACTTAGTATCTCATCCTTTTGGGTAGTTAAAAACAAGAAATATTAGGAGAAAACAACTTCCCCCATCTCTAATATGCAAAAAGCCACAGATATTTCAGCAGCAAAAAGGAAGGTACCTGTCTTACCAGTGCTGTGTATCTAAATGTGCACAGACTGATGAATATTAGGTTGAAATAGAGAAATTATTTCAATTTGAACAGTATTTCTTTACTGTCCATGCTTCATTACTGAATCCATCCTTTGCCACTGCTCAGCAATTGTCACTCAGTGATGCAAATGCCAAGCAAAATTAAAGAAGTGAAATATTTATAGTCCTTAGAGAAGATGCTAGATGCAGAGTATAATTGCAGCTGGCAGTTTGGGATTTCAGAGGGATTTGTACTGTTCTACCAATGGTCCCCTACGGTTTAAAATAGCCAGCCAATGAAATCACATATGCTACTTACAGAAGTAAAAAATAGAGAATAAAAACTTCAGCAAATAGTTATTGTCTGTAATGGATCAATTAATTTTCACCAAGAGGCTGATTAGGATACTTCAGTATTTACACATAATCCTCACAGTATTTAGTTTAGAAGAGCTCATTGGCTGCCATATTTGGAAGATCAGAGTTTCGTGTTATAAAGAGAACATAATTTTTAAAGACGCTTATAGGCAGGCATATTGAGAGACTGACCATTGACATATTGTGTGGGACCAAAATCATCCCAGGTGTAGTTGCTCCAGCCTTTTTAAAGCTGCACCAGGAATCAGTTTGGCTCAGAACTGTTTGTTCAGGTCATCTTTAAATGTAGCTTGGAACCTGTGAAACTCCAGTTAGTCCCAGAAAATTGTTCCGACTTTATTCTTGCATCCACCAGCTGGTAGAGAGGTTCCAGAGCAGACTTCACCACGTTGTCCGTTTCCCATGCTGGGAGAACAGTGGCCTGCCTTACACCAGACCAGCTGAGGTCTGAGGCTGTGGAGACCATATCTTAAAGCAGGATCTGGCCAGCTATGCACGATGAGCATATACACATATGTACCTTTGTGTCTGTGGTAAACACTTCACATGAATGTAGTTCTTCACTGGTGTGTATCCTCTGTCCAGGCTCAGCAAATGTAGATCCAAGCAAAAATGGGACTTTTTGCCCAAGATGGCATAATATGTTCTAGTGAAGGCAGGAGAGCCCATGTCACATGAATTCCTGCCATGTGAACAGACTAATGAACCATAGACTACTTCTGGGCAGTCTTTACACAGCAGTTACAGCACTGATTAGACAACCTCTTCCTATATTCAAACCAAAATGGGCTACTTGAAAATGTGATACCTACTATGAAGCAAGGAGCAAAAATAATGAAGTAATACGCAGAACTTCAGCTCATAACCACAAGGGACTTGGGGATAGGAAATGGATGCTGGAGGCCATGTTCTTGGCTGCTAAAAACCCTTACAAGTCCATTAATTTCTGCTGTGAAACGCAGACCTTCTGCACTAAGTAAATCTTTAAGTGGGTATGGTTTTCATTTTTCCTGCCTGCTCAGCTTCTCCCAAACTCCTCCTCTGCTTTATCCCTCTGGTGCCTGCATAGCTTCACAGCTGCTCAAGAAGGGCTTATAAGTGACAGGAAGATAGAAATGGGAAAACAGAATGAAAAGCAGGACTCTCAGAGTTAACAGGCAGAGGGAAAAACACAGACTTCTGTCTGTCTCTGGCTGTGTCAGACCTCCTGGGGAGCACTGGTTCCCCAGTTATAGAGCGAGAGGCAGGAGGACCTGGATTTAGCTTTCAGTGGCTATCAGGGTGAGAGGAGAGGGGCGTATCTGTGAGATGACTGTGAAGCAAGGACTTGGACCGGTTCTGGATCTGAGCTTGGATGTTCTCCCAGGGGCCTGTCGGGATCCCCTGGTGAGGAGGAGGGCCAGCACTGATGGGTGATGCACGTCAGAGCTGCATGTCTTCCAGAGACTGTGGGACCATCCCCTGGTACTGAGATAGGTGCTTCAGTACAGGTCCTTGCACTTCTGTTTCACCAAGAAATCATAATGGTGGTCATAAGAGACCATGCAGAGTTCCTCAATCAACATATTATTTAGTAAGCACAAAATCCCTTTAGAGAAAATGTATCTCTATATTTCTGTATGGCTGTACACCACACCAGACTTTGCTGAGGACTTTGTATTCCCTTGAACTGGGAAGATTTGGTTTCTTTGCGTGTTTTCGGAGTCTCTCGCATACGTAGAGACAACATGTGTCTTTAGACTATGGCTGATCTGCCACACATCCTACGAGAGAGGCTTTCTAAAGCACTCAAGTTTGAGTCTCTTAACCCCCCAGCTCTAGTGAAGGTGCTCATTAGCAATTAGATACAGGAGTATCAAAGCTGAGATTTTGATCCACGGCTTTTCAAGAATGTATGGCAGTGTCCTTAGGTGTTTTCCCTGAATTGCTTCCATTCTGACTTTTCCCATGTGCTGGAAGAGGATGATCTAATCATACAAAAAAAATCTGGTAATCCCAAATTATTACTATCACATTGCTAATAATCGATGTTAAGGGGGCTTCTTGATATTCACAGTATCACCACTGGTCAGCAGCACATTCCTACCTACCTCGAGGCCAAGGGCAGGCTGGCTGCAGGTCACAGGGCAGGAGGGACAGATAAAGGCTGTCCACAGGCAGGCAGTGCATGTCCGGGGGCTGCTGCCTATCACTGGCAAGTGCCACAAGCAGCCCAGTAAGATTTTGTAGCCTGAGCTGCGCTGCTGCCAAAAGCTGCGGGTTGTAGGAGTCACGTTTAACCCAAGACCATGCCGGGTTTGAAAGCAAAGAGAGATGAGGTAGGGAAGCAGCCCTGTACATGTTAACTGGGTTATTAAATAGAAAATAATGAAATTAGAAACAAATAAAGAAGGAGGTAACTTCTTTCAGTGTGCACTCACCGCCTTTTGCCTCTCTTGTGACTTTGAGTGATGGACATCCCATTGCTCGACTGAATCCTGCGAGTGTGTCACTGTGTATGTTCAGCTGGCTTTAAAGCACTGAATCAATGGCAAGCTCCTCTGTCACCTATACAGTAGTGTTCTGCGTTGTTTATTGCATTTATCACTACAGTACCTTTTGGGGTGCTGTCCTTACACCAGCAAGTGGAAAATCTTCATCTGAAGCAATACAAATAATATATTGTAAGTGTCATGAGGCAAAGGATAGGAAGTATGAAAATAGATCACAGAGACACTGTCTGTGTGGATATGGCTGTAAATCTGTAAATACATATGCGTGAGATATGGACGTGCACACCTGCTAGGTGTGTTTATAGTCCCATTGATGCTTTGGAAATAGTACCGAGATGTCTGTGACTGAGGAATGTAGCATGAAAAGACATGAATCTTTGTTATGGAGGAGCGGATTTGACAGACGATGGTCACCTGCTACCTTGATCAGAAAGGTAATCTACTCTACACGTTCCCCAATCGATACCATATCTTCCCCAGCTGTGCTGAAAAATAATGCCTGGAAACAGAAATCCTGTGATGAAATGAACTTGGTGAATTCCCACAAGTGTAAAAAATTGCCACTGACTTTTAAAAATGTCATGTGGCTGCTGTAAGGTTTTTTTGGACTTGTTCACATCACGTGCTACTTGTCCGTGTGTCCCTCTGCATGAGGGAGAGTACTCAGGAGAAGGAGCAATAGAGTATGTTTATCAACAGAAGGACAGACATGAACCAGAAAGCAGAGTAGAAAAATTGGGCAGTTTGAGAAAAGGATAGTGTCTTCAGCGTTGCTGTGAAGATGACAGATATTACCAGTGCTGAGGAAGGGCTGGTCTGCAAGGCTTGCACACATTAAAACGCACAGCAGTTCCTTCAGAGGATGAGGGGACTGAATAAGTCCAAAGTGATCGTTTTTATGTACTAAAAAATTAGGCGTTGAGGAGATTCAGCTTTTTTAAATGGTTAATTATTTAAACAGCATTGTAGTCCTGTAGAGGGGAGGGTTTATTCAGCCAGCGGATGGCAGTGAGATGGCCCCCGTTGAGCACAGCTGAATCTCCTTATGGCTGTCCCCCATCCAGCACTGTGGAGCGCATTTTGTGCCATCCCCATCTCCGAGTCATTTAGGGATAAAAAGAGTGGGCAGACAGCGGGATTAGGCTTCATTCACAGACCTCATTTTGCTGGGTAACGTGAAATAATTTCTTCCTAATTACCTCTGACGTCTGCAATTCTCACACTTACTGTTAGCCTCCACTAATGAGAGAAAAGCAAGTGCCTAGAGCAAAAGCTCATCCCCAATGGCAGTGCGCACGCGTGTGTGTGCGGAGCTTGCCTCTTCACATGTTGGGTGCTGGGGATAAATCACACGGAAAATGGGATTGTGGTAAACAAGCTCATCTAAATCCTGGATTAGAGGGGACGATGCGACAGCACTAGATGCATGAATGGTGACCAAAAATGCTGCAAAGGGCTGAGCCTGGGTTTTAGCTATGATGGTAGCTAGAGAAAATGGCATTTTTTTCCCTTTTAGTTTGGCTTTGTGAGGAAACTGTACTTTCGTAAGAAACCCCAAGGGAGCTATCTAAATTGCCATTAGCATCAGGAGGAGGACAACAAAAGCAGGTGATTATCTGTGGGGAACAAGCTGAAACCAAGTTATCATTACATATCTGGGCTCAGCTGCCAGGAATAGGTACTCTGAGCAGAACTAAGCTCAGTTCTGTGCAAGGTTATTGGTGAGATGGGCTCTCAAGGTCCTTGTCAACCCTCTTTTCTGTGATTGATGTCCTGGCGGGCTCTGCACTGAAAGGAAAGGTGGCTTTGTAGTTAAATCTTCAGTTCTGGGAAGGCTGCATCTTCCATAGGCTTTCTGACCTCAGGCAAGCCACTGGAAGAAACACATGCACACATATACATATATATTATTCTTATTTTTTGTCGGGGTCTCCAAATGTACATATGTACCTATGAACTTTGGAAAATTCTCCTAGTTGACAAACTCTCATTGACAGCGAAGTTTGTGCACTTTCAAAAAACCACCCAGATATCAGGATCTCTTTAGACGTCTAGTTCTGTGTTTCAGGAGGACAAGGATCCTCTTTTCTGAGCACGGTTTGGACTTGTCTCTTTACATTAGGAATTTTCATCGCTAGCATCACAAGTCTTAACATCACGAATGATGCTATTACTGTTGTTTTGATATTAGTTTCAACAACTAACAGCATGAATTTGCTTCATCTGAATAATTTGCTGTGGCAAAAGGTCAATGGAACAGTCAAGGGAAAGGGGAGGTGACAGTGGGTAATGTCACCACAGAACGCATCACCTCTACATGCTCCCTCGTTTGTGGGAAGAACAGTGTCCTTAATCTATGATCTGGATGGGCCCTGGCAGTGTGACCTCTCCTCTGTCGCAGCTGCAGCTCGGAATGGGGTGAACCCCTGCCCCACCAGTTTCGCTCAACCAGGGCCAGCAGATGTTTTGCTATGTATGAAAGCAAAGCCTCGCAGGAGCGAGATAGCCTGTCCTTGGGCAGCTGTGTCTCTCCATGTTAGAAGGTGGGGCTCCAAATGTATGGGGACAACTTAGTTATGCTAGTATAAAGGAGGAGGAACACTGTGCTGAGGAGAAGAATGCTCTTAATGGTAGGCAACAGGAAGTAGCATCGGAGGGCAAGGTCTCCCCAGAGGCATCCGTGTGGCCGCTGATGAAATGGAAAGTGTTTTTTCCATGTCAAAAGTTCATTTCAATCAGAGATGTTGCCAGCCCAGGACGGTATTTGTTATTTCTGGGGTCTGTCACTGCTCCCGTTGCCTGCTCTCGTGGCAGCAGTGCAAGTTGCTCCGTGCTGTTGTTGCAACATCTGTCTCTCCCATCCGTTCTCTGCAGAAGCCAAGGCAGAATAAATTATGGGGTTACAGTTTCCCCTTCGTGCTTCCCATCCTTTTCAGCCCCCTGACACAGTCTGTATTTGAGGTCTAACTCAGGCTGTCAACACAGCCAAGACAAATATATTTAGCCTACCTTAGTTTCCTTCGCAGTTCCAGTGGGGTGTGGTATCCTTCATTTTCTGCCCCAGATTGATTGCAGTGTTGCTTTTACTTGTCGAACCACTGTCAGCTGGTCACTGGCAACCTCAGAGGAAGCCACATTTCTATGCTGGGCAAAATAAATTCATGGGGATATAATGAAAAACTGTGGCAGTAATGAAATAATACATGTTGGTAATAGAAATAGTCTTTTCTTTCTCCAGTAAACAAGCGACCACATGGAGTCCACGCAATATCCTCTTTTGAGTAAAAGAATGACAAATATTAATACAAACAGGTGAAACAAATACAAGCAAGGAAGTAGCTGATGCAAAATATTTTATTCTGTCTTTAAAAGAAACCAAACAAACCACCTTTGTTTTCTTTTTTTCCTTTGCTGGTTAATGCTGACAAATTTAGGGCAGGTCCATTAAGAACTACTTCATAAATTTCCACCTTGAAAAAATCTAACCATAAATCTTCATGTTTCGTGTCTGCTGATTGTGGGGAGTTAATCACAAGCACAACAGTTGCTCAGCTTTGATGACCTTGTAATTTCCATAAAGGAAACAAATCAGATGGCAGTTCAAGTAGATAAAAGAAGCAGACTGGCAGGAATAAATTTCACTTTATAGGCTGATGATTGTAAAATAGAGAAATTGCTTTTTGAGCGAAATATTGAACCTGTCTCAGAAGTTACAGTTTGTGGTTTTTCCCTCTTTGGTGTATTATGGCCTATTTGGCAACACATGTGCAGGAGATTAACGTAAGTAATCCTTGTAAAGGAGTCAAACACATAAAACCAATTTTTTTTACCCTGCTCCAGTCAGCTTTTAAATATATATGTGCTCATATATGTACACTTTGAATATATTACTGCAAGCAAAAGCAGGACTGATAGAGAGGTAAGTCTAACTTGTGTGCGTGATCATCCATCTATGTCCAGAAATGCAGGAGTTGCATATGCAGGTTACTATATGTGAGTAAATAGAGGTGACTTTTTGAAGAGTTGGCCCTGTAGTAAATAGGATTTAATGTTTTGTATGTTTGTTTATATATATGATTAAATGTCCTTTTGACAAATGTACCAAGAAAGCAAATACAGTTACACAATTGTATCAGGTGTAATGGTAAGGTTGGAGCTTTGCATGTTTTCCCTAAGACATAGTGTTAACACCAGGATAGCTTAGAGATGAACAGGGACATTTTTGAAGATGTGCAGAAAAGTTACAACTGGTCTTTTAGAGGTAAGTATGGGTGAGAATTATGCTCATATTTCAGTGCACTGGGATTCATAAGCACTGCACAGATCATATGTGGGGATTCAGCTAAGTCCTTAGCCTCAGACCTGACAATGTAAAATTACCATTTATGTTAATAACATTAGGATAGAGGAAGTGTTCTCATGTGCAGTAGACCACATCAACGTGTCTCTAAGTACGCAGCCTGTCCTATTTATTGCTTGCCTTTCTGATGACAAATAATTTTCAAACCAACAAACTACGGGGAAAGCATGATAGCACCAAGGAAAATTCAGTAACCTGGTTCTTCCTGAATTCAGGAGGCAGCAACATGAATAGTTAATGAATAATGAATGAAATGAGCATTCAATATATTGTATTTGCTAAATAAGCAAGCATCTGTAACATCAGGCTGGACTGTTTATCCTGCAGAATATCTGAGGTTTTCAGCATGCTGGAAAAGTCTTCACTATTTCCTTTGTTGCAGTAATCAAGACAGAAACAGTCTTCCTGCCTCCGGAGCCAGCTGATTGCAGGATTTAAAAGTTAGGCTTGCAAGCGGGAGACCCTGGTCTCAAACAGCAGGGGCTGCAAAGGCACTGGCCCACCCGCTCCTTCAGTGGGGAAGAGGAACACTGCCTGGACAGGCACCTCAGTTACCTGGTGGGATGGTGGATGGCAGCATTTGGGGCAAACTCAGACACCTGGTGGGCTGGCAGATCGCTTGCACCCAGGCCCTCTGGGGGAATGCGTGGGGAGGTGTAAACTGCAAGTAAATGCTGTCCTCAGGAGGCCCTCACAGAAGCTACAGGGGAAGGTCCCTGGCCGTCTGCCATGAAGGTCTTTTCACAGCCCCATCGACTGGCTCACCTCCAGCCCAGCCTGCGAGCAGCACGAACAATGAGCTCCTTTAGCCCGTTTGGCTGAGCTGGGAAGTTGGAGCACCCGAACTGCGGTCTCTGGCTTTCCTAGAGCACGCTCTGCCTCAGTGCAAGGACTTTCTGGCCCTAATATCCAGGTTTCAGCTGTAAAAGAAAGAGGGTGGGCAGCCTGTCTGATGGGAATTGGTTTATCTGGAGTCAGGTTTACGGACACGTTGCAGCTGCACATCAGTCTCAAAGTGGGGAGCCACTTCCCTGATGGGAGTTTGGGGCCGCCTTGAATCTCCCCATCAGAGCATTCTCCAGCTGATCCCAAAACCTCTCTCTGCTCCTTTCAGGAGAAGGAGTGGCTGATGTCCCAGGCCCAGAACATCCCCAGAGACTCCTTCCCTTTTCCTGGTTAACAACTGAGTGTAAATGCCTGGTGTCCTTGGGTTGGGCCAGAACCATTAACCCTTCACTTGTTTGGGCAGACGTATATGCTGAGCTAGACACCTGGGCAATTGCAGGGATCATAGAGCTGTTGTGATATTCCACCATCCATTTAATCTTCCCCCTCAGACTAGAAAAGAAAATCTACTCTACTGCAGTTGGAAGAGCTGCCAACATTTTGCACTGCACTGTTTAATTTCAGCAAGTTAAGGGCTGCTTCGTATTTTCTAATGTAACATGACAGATGAAAAAAGGCTCTGCAGCAGTGAAAAGGTACCTTTTTTGCCTCTGAAACCCATCATGTGTGACACATTTTTGGGAGGTACTTCTATTTGTCTTTTATTCTGTCTTGTTTCTCCTTGTATTTCAGTAGTGGTAGTACACCCTTCCCTCCACCCTACCCTGGCAAGATATCGCACAGCACTTGTCCTCAGTCTGAAGGATTTTGGAGCAGATGCAAAGACAGGGAATGGGAAATGCAAGGAATCAGTGGAGGAGTACTAGGCATCACAGCTCTCTTGTCTCGGCGTTCTCCCTGATCGCTGTGCACTTGACTGCCTCAGACTTGATTCTCCCACCTGCCCATCACTGCACCTTGCCTTTCTCTCAGTTCTGTGCAGTTGTCACTAGACATGTCATCTTTTAACAATTAGGGCACGTGTTAAAATCTTCAAGAGAGAACAATGCTGCCTCACTATTCAGCATAAAAGTATATCTGAAAGGATGAATTTGACCCAGCAATACTAAAGATTCAGTGCCATCTTTATTTTCTAATGTTTCTTTGATCAATCCTGGCAACCGGGAGAAGTGCCCAAAGACTGGAGGAGAGAAAATGTCACTGCTGTATTCAAACAGCAGGACTCAGTGAATTACAGACCATTCAGCCTCACCTTGATCTCTGGGAAGGTGACGGAGCAGCTAATACTAGAAACCATATCCAGGCACATAAACGACAAAGTCATCAGGAGTAGTTAACATGGATTCACAGCAGGAAGTCATGTTTGATCAACCTGGTGAACTTCTACAATGAAATGACTGGCCTAGTAGGCAAGGAGGGAGCAATAGATAGTGTCTATGTAGATTTCAGTAAGGCTTTCAAAATTGTCTCCGGTAAGATTCTTATGGTGAAGTTTAAGTATGGGCTGGATGGGCAGATGGATTGAAAACTGTCTGAATAGCCGGGGCCACAGGCTGGTGATCAGTGGCACAAAATCTAGCTGGAGGTCAGTAATTAGCAGTATACCCCAGGGGTCAATGCTGGGTCCAGTCCTCTAACATCATTCATTAACAATCAGGATGATGGGCAGAGTGTACTCTCAGCAAACTTGCTGATGACCCAAAACTGGGAGGAGTGGCTGATGCACCAGACGGTCGTGTTCCCCTCGTGAAGTTCAACAAAGGCAAGTGCCAAGTTCTGCCCCTGGAGAGGAACAACCCCATATACAACATCAGTATATGCTGGGGGCCAATCAGCTGGTGAGCAGCTTGGCAGAAAAGGATCTGAGGGTCTTGATGGACACCAAGTTGGACATGACCCAGCAATATGCCCTGTTTGCGGGGGGGGAGAGCTAATGGTATTCTGGGCTGCATTAGAAAAAGTATTGCCAGCAGGTCAAGGGAGGTGATCCTTCCCTGCTGCTCAGCACTGGTGAGGCCACACCTGGAGTTCTGTGGAGAGTTCTGGGCTCCTCCATACAAGAGAGATAAGGGCACATGGGAGAGAGTCCAACAAAGGGCCACAAAGATGATGAAGGGACTGGAGCATCTCTCCAATGAGGACAGGCTATGAGAGGTGGGACTGTTCAGCCTGGAGAAGAAAAGGCTGAGGGGGTCTTATCAATGTGTATAAATACCCTGAAGGGAGGGTGCAAAGGGGATGGAGCCAGGCTTTCTTCAGTGGTGCCTAATGACTGGACCAGAGGCAACAGGACCAAACCGAAGCACAGGAGATGTTGTCTGAACACCAGGAAACATTTATTTCTCTGGGGGTGGCCAAGCACTGGCACAGGTTGCTGAGGGAGACTCCACAACCTCCCTCCTTGGAGATACTCAAAAGCCATTTAGATAGAGTCCTAGGTCTACGTGGCCCTGCTTGAGCAGGGGGGTTGGACCAGATGACCTCCAGAGGTCCTTGCCAACCTCCACCAGTCTGTGATAGCACAAGGCGTGAAAAGAGCTGACGTAGTCTTTGTGTATGGGAAACATCTTTGCCATTTGAAGTGCACAATGTTGTTAGCTGATTTATTTTTTTTAAATGTGCCTTTGGCACTGCAGAATAGCCAAGTTCTGTCTCAGACTTTCACAAATCCTGACTGCCTTCACTCCCCCTGGTCTAAGTTTACTATGAGTGTGTCTCATAAAGCTATTCTGATGCAATGCTTGATGAATTTCTCCTGCTTTGGGTTATTTCACAATGGCTGTGCTGGCACAGACCATTTAGCCAGGTCACAAGCTCTGACAAATCCTGTCTATGACATGTAGACCATAAAAGTCTCTAGCACACTTCAGTTCCAAGAGAGTATGGGGTTAGCCCATGAGACCAAACTCCTCACGCTGCACTCCATGGAAAAAATTACCAGTACTGGGTTCTTAAACAAGAACATCTCACAGGCAGGCTGCTGTCTTCACATGGAAATCAACTCCAGATGCCCCGCTTCCTCAACAAGCATTTCTCTCAGCCCTGCACCTCCCCATCCCCTCAGTCCACCTCTGTCATAGCAAAAAATCCCCAGAGTCCCAGTTTCACTTCCAAGAGTTTTTCAAATGTCTCGCACCCTTGTATAGCTCTTTTCTCCTTTTCTAGCTAGCCGAAGCAGAGCCTTAAGATCTGCCTTCAAAACTTTCTGTCTCTGGGTGGATCCAGAGACAACAAACAGCAATTTATTGTTCTTTCTCAATTTGGGGAATTGAGAGCCTGCTGCTCTCAGAAGTGTCCCAGACAGCCTGCAATGGTGCTGTCTGCCATCTGTCCAACAGCAATGAACTCCAGTAGTGCAGAGTAAGCAATATTCTAATGGCTCTAGCAAGAAATAGGATGGAAGAATGTATTTGATGCACATTTTGCCAAAAACACTGCTCACAGGAGTTTGAAAAACTGACAGAGTGTAGTAGTTGTGAGATTCCACACACATGCACGCCCCCCTTCCTTAGCAGCTGGTGTTTGTTAGCTGGGCTCAGCAGAGCACCGCTGCTGTCAAACAGGAGCAAAGTTGTTATTAGCACTAGGTAATCTCCAGTCATGAGTGTGGGCTTAACACCCAATAAACTATAAGGTACCGATGTACGTTCAGTGTGCTTGTAAAGCAAAACACAGGTCCACATGGCTGTGGCCAGTGGGGGCTGGAAGGAGGGGCTGAGAGAGTGTATTCTTTTACTTCAGCTCAACGCTGATGCATGGGAAATTGCATAGTTTAAATTAATAATGAAGTTGAGCAGAACTAGGAAGCAGGCGCTGTGTCTGTTTGCCCAGGCTGTCCTAGCCAGCATATTTTAGTACCGATCTGCAGCTTCTCATAGCAGTAGCTGCTGTTTCCAGTTTATGAATGTTTTGTGTATCATCAATACGTGTTTCAGAAGGGGTTTTTGTCAGGGTGACTGTGCTGATTCCCTTTGCTGCCTGTCTCCAAGCCCCCTCTCTTTGCCTTCGCTGCAGCTGAATGTGCAGAAAACAAGTGGACGCCACAAAACCAGGGCACTGAAAGCCCGGGACGGAGGTATTTCAGTCCTGGCATCTGAGTGTGCCCTGCAGGGAATTCCAGGCTTCTCCTATGGCATGTCAGCAGCCATGGACAAACATAGTTTGTTCATCTTGCATACAAATGCTTTAAATATTCGCTCTCTTCAGCCTTTCTCCCTGAATGCCAGCTACATAAACCATTCAGACCAGTAAGGAGCTCAAAAAACAGTCACCAATTTAAGGCAATCTTTCTTTAGAGGACGAACAGTTGCAAAACCGTGGGTTTTAATAGCAGCCTTGTTGGAAGTGTCACAAGGAAGACATCTACACCACTGTCCCAGCGGGGCTTAAGGAGTGAAAGAGCGTCTGAAGTGTAAAGGAGAAATGACTCTTCAGGTCAGCTGGGCCAGGAACAGGTGTCTCTCCCATTTTATATACAGAAGATGTTGTTGGGCGTTCCCTCCCCCTCTGTGGTTCAACATCAGCTCTAATTAAGAAGGGGGGAAAAAAAAAATAGTGGCCTCCCCCCAGCAGGTAGATTGTGGTAATGAAGCGGGTTTTCACATTGATAAAGTGTCGGGGGAGCTGGGGACTGTGCAGGCAAACGTGCAGGCACCTGACATTAGTCAGAGAATTAAGAGTGGAGAAACTTCAGTAGGGGTTGAACTGAGCCCTCGAAACTTTGGGGAGCAAATGTAAAAAGCTGATGTCACGCTATGCAGAAGGTGAAGAGAAAGGCTGCAGCCTGTTCAGCATAGCTCATAGGGTTTGAATGCCTCTCTGGAGCTGTTTTGTTTCACGGGTGGTTTTTTTGGTTTATTTTGAAGTTAAGAGTATTTACCTGGAAATAGGATCTTTGTTACTTTGGAGATTATTGATTCCTGTTGCTAATTCCTCGTTTGAAGTAATAAGCCTCTTTGTAACATTCCATTTGTTTTGCTGTGGAAATACTTACAAAGCAACAACAGCAAAAAAAAGATTATCACTTTATGGTCCAAATTTAGCCTCCAGGTAATTATATGCATCTCAGTAACTTAAAGAGAAGAAAATGTAGATGGGACAAGAATTCTCCCGAGTAAAAAAATATCTTGTTGTGCTTTTAGACCACTAGATTTAACCCTAAAGGTGATGATACAGCTATGAGCAAACCACGTCTAATATCTTGTCAAAATAACAACCGTACAGTTTCTTAACACGTGGGTTTGGTTGGGGTTTTTTTAAACATGTGAATAATTTCTTCTCCTCTTTTTTTTTTTTTTTAAAGTAGACATTCTTGGTCATTTTCTGTCTCTGGTGCAGCAAGTTTTCACTGATGTTCCATGAGATGCTGCGATTTTAAAAAATAAAAGTTCTGGACTTTGCTAATGTATAGAAGCAGAAGTAGGCTCTGGCAGTGAAGGTGTTAGACACACACCATCTGGAAGGGGACAGGTTGTGTTCTTGAACTGGGTGGGAATTTATCCAGTGGGCAAATCTCTGGGTAGGGTGGTGAAACATGCCATTCTCTAGAAAGGTAAGAAAGATACAAAAGAATCAATGTTGTAAAACATATGCAAAGGCCCAGGCTGATCACAGATCCAGATGTGACCATTAAAGGGCTAGGAATGCCAGATGCAGTGCTGATGTCTGGGTCAATGCAGCTACTGGGGAGAGCTCTCCTTAAAACCTGCTTCAGTAGAATTGTGCTTTTAATTACCGTAGCAGTTACTGCAAGAAGAGTTGTGTCTACTGGAGTTGGCGGAACAAGGGGTTTTTTGCATTTGGTACTCAAATGGAACAAAATAATTAACAAGTGGGGTAGCGAAAATGGTATAAAAATAGAAAAATTGAGGCATTAATTTTTTATTACAAACTGAAAACTAGCATTTCAGGTCAGAATCAAATATTTTGTCCAATGCATTTTTTAATGCTTTTTTAATTCAATTTTTTTTTAAGAAAAGTATGTCTAGTGAATTGTTTTCTCAGCTGAAACTACTCACTAAGTTTGACCTTAACTTGTGGGTTGTTTCTGACCTGCTGGAACTAAATTTTTCGGCAATTTTACTGTTTCACCTATCCCTAATTCTTAGTCTTCAAGTGAACATTACAGGCAACAGCCCTTTGCAGTAAGTCACTGCTATTTATCACCTGCCTTTCATGCAATCTGGGGGCTGAAATCCCTCTGGCAGAAAATAGTTAATCACTCTTAAAGCTCTCAAATTTGTTCCCTTCCAGGAATTTTTCACTTCAGTAACAAGACAAAGTGTTGTCACCATGCTATTTCCTATGCATCTTTTCTTCTAGAAACTGAATTATCATGGTTTTGAATTGCTAACGTTGCCAACTTCTGTTATAAAAGCGTTTATTTGGAATTCTTGTATTGTGGCTGTTCTGAGTCGCTGAGTATTTTAGCTTTTGATTCATTTCTCAGAAAGTGGGTAAACTGCGCTTTTTTGACATTACCAATATAAAGTTCCTGTTTGGAGATGAATTTGATTTCTGCAGTATTGTTCATTTGCTTTTCTTCACGCTGGCACTGGTAAAATGGTCTATAACAAACCAACACGGTCAGGGGATATACATAATTCCTCTCTCTCCATTCTTTGAGTGGTCTGTAGCTGCTGCAGTAACAGAGGAGTTTCTCAAGTAGGCCAAACAAGTGTTGAGCTTGCTGTCAGCAAGCTGGTGAAGCTCCTTACCTGAGTTTCCTTTGATAAAACCAACAGCTTTTTGCATTTCGGATTGAGATTTGCCGTGATGGTCACAGATTATTTGGACTGTCAACCAAAATTGTTTCGTTTGTTCACGTGTTTTAAATGGCCCTGGCTTGGTATTTTAGGATTACAGTTGTGTTGGTGCATATGTGAATTAGAAGATAGGGTGCTGTTGCTTTTTAAATTAGGCAAATTGCATACTGATGGTGCTAGAAGTGTAAAATAGCTGCTAATGCACAACCTATGTACATACGGTCACTGTGATCCTTATATAATCACTGTGTAGTCACTGTAGACTAGTCACTACAGATCTTCCAAATACAAGGTTACACCTCAAAACTGAGTAAGTGCAGAGATGGCAGGAGAAGCCTCCGAAGACTGGTGTTTGGAGGAAAAGAATATTGTATTTAACCAGAAGAAAGTAGCTCGCTCTGAGGAGTAAGGCAAATAAGGTTTAGTCTCCAGATCTTTCCTTCAAAAATGTGTATTTAAAGACTTAACACTGTAAGTATATTGATTCACAGATACAAAACCACATTACTAAAGAGAGAAGAGATTTTAAAACAAACGAGGCACAATAATGCCTATAGACAGCAAGCATATCTGTTAAACTCAGATTGATTTTTCATGGTGCCATTTTATTCAAGTCATTCATGGCTTGACCTTGAACTGTGAATTATGATCTCTTTAGCTTTGTAAAATCAGCTTTTGGTTCAATATTATTACCTTTGAAGAAGCAAGCGTCTTCTCACAATGCTGTGCAGACAACAGAAGAACAATCACATTTTAGAACATTTTTTTTCTTTATTACAATGGGTCCTAACATCCATCTGTTTTTTTCTGGCATGCTTTAGATATTCAACCAGCATTTAGTACATTTTTCCCTCTGGATTTCTAGTACTCAAAATTATCCCATTTTTATTGTTCCAAAAATATATTCTTGAATTAGATACATAGTAAATTCCCTCCTCTAAAAAAGATTGTTCTTTGTTTCCTACTGCAGTTGTTGGATGTTTTGTTCTTGGGATTAGGGGTAAGAGATTTGAGAATTAATGCTGCAAAGCTCGTGTGGTGTAACTATCTTAATTCCTCTATGGCCTTTTTTTTTTTTAAATCATTTAAATAATTTGCATGATCACATTTTCTGTGAACAGCCGGCATTTGGCTAAAAGGTTAATGAAACAGTACAGTAATGAAACAGAGGAGGCTCCATTTCAGAGCTTGAGGTGTGAGGTATAAGCTTGCGTGATCTTGCAATGTTCCACATATCGGTAGGCATTTTGCAGTTAGCGTTATTGAAAAGGGAGCCAAAATCTGAATTTCTTTGTCTAGCACTACTTGGCTTTGTCTTTAAAAAAGAATAACAAATTAAGTAATTCCTTGGGAAAATGCAGGTGTCTGCATTGTGATACTGTGTTCTAATGAAAGATTGATTTCTTGGGTTTGTCATTATTCACACTGTTTCTACTCAGAGTCATAGGACTATCTAGTCATTCCTTTCTTTCTTTTAATAAAATACAGAGTTCGTGGCCCAATATGATTCTGCTTTATTTGGGTCTTTTAAAGAAATGGGTTCTGTATATGATAGGTGAGATTTTAACTCCATGCAGGCATAATGTATTGTTGAAATCTACATTTTGAATATGATTCTCTTTCCCCAGGAGACCTAATCTGGGCAGCCTGTTCTTTCTTGGGGAGCTTGTAACTTTGCCAAGAGTAAATCAAGATCATAATAAATCAATTCCTCAGTCAGCTGAAATAGAAAAGACTGCATTATTTGAGCTATGAGTCAAGAATGGATTCACATGGGCTAAAGAATGATAAAACAAATTGGTCAGGTTTAGAGTTTTAAACAAAGGGCCAGCTTGGTTATATTTTTCACTATCTGCAGATGCTTCAGCAAGCAGAAAATTTGCTGATTAGTTTTTCTAAAAATCTTCACTGCAATCTAGACTAGGCGGAGCTTTAAAGTTTATATTGAAGCTGTTTCTCAACACAAAACCAAGTCTGGGATAAGCATAATTTTGGGGGGTAGTAAAAGACTGCTTAAAGTCTAAATTAAAATCTGAGTAATTTTAGTTGAAAATCTGATTTATTTTTTTTCCTGCAGAGCCCAGCTGGATGCATGACTGCAGATGTGTTACGGGAACTGTTATTTGGTTGATTTATGTGCCAGACTGCTCTGTATTTCTTGCGGTGCGCTAGGAAGAACTGCTGAGCAAATGCATTAGCTCTGTCCTGCAGGACTGTTGTACCTATCCTGGACTAGGCGGTCCAGTCCGGGGAACAAACTGGGATGCTAAGGCAGCAGTACTTAGATCTTCAACTGATACTCCTCAGTTCTTAAATTTTCACCAAAAGCAAGCACTTCCTACCAGAATTTAGCTATTTCTCATGTAAATTCTGTCTCAGTGAAGCTTCGACCATTTCTCAGGGATGAACAGGGGTCTCTGCCTGCTTTGGTCTGCTCTAGTCATTGCCACAGGCTTCTTTAGAGCTGCAGAAGCACCACCATCTCCCAGGACTGAATGTTTAAAATCAACAGGGAAGCGGAGAGCAGTCGTTACGTGGTAACTGAATCGTGGCAAACACTCCTTATGGTTTTATTGCCTTGATTTCTCAGGGAAAGGACTTATAAGGCGTATTATCATGACTGATACCAGGAGACTTGTCACACAGGAAAGAGAGCTTAAAGGAAGAGATAATGTATCCTACAAATGAGCCAACATCTTAATGGAGTCTAGTACAGGAATTTTAGTGGTGTAAAACTCTTACGTTTGCTTCTTTGGGTAGGGATTTTATATTTAATATGCCTTCAGTTTATTCACTCATTGATAAAGCTGTATTTAATCTCATTTTATAAATCCTGTTAGGAGAAAGATAGTTCTCTATAGGCTCTAAAGTCTGGCTGGCAATATCTGGGCTGATACTTCAGAGAAAGTCAGCCCTCCAGGCTTATGAATATTTTTTGCTCATTGTGCAGTGACGTAAGGAAAGGAGGTAGTTCATTCCTGCCCTCTGCTAACAGTTAACTGGCAGACGCAAATACAGGATTTTCTTCTCCTCCATTTTTCTCTTCCAATTTTCTGTGCTAGGCATGGGAGTGCAAAGAGCCCCTGGTAGACTATAATTCATCAATATTGCTTTGCTATCAGCATTATTATTGGGAAAGGCAAGCTAAATTAAGCAATAGTAAGACTCTTTACTCCCATTGAATTTTCCTCATGTTTAATTATATGGCTGATGTAAATCAGCAGAGTTCTACTGGCTTTGGTCATGCTCATTTATGCCAACTAAAGAGCAATGTGACAAGTAGTGCTTTGTAGCAGCTGGCTTCTCATGGGCCCAGCTCAGATTTACTCCTCTCTTAGAGCAGTCTGGAGGGTGGTAATGACCCCAGTTGCAACTCAGTAAAAAGATTTGCATCTACAGAAAAAATTCAGGAGTTGCTCTAGAGGTTACTCCCTACTGTGCCCAGAAGTTATTTTACATCAGGGTGACCTATGTCATCAGAAGAGCTGCGTGAGCATGGCTGGGCTCTTTTTGGTGGTGTTCTGGACACCTCAGCATACTGCTGTGTGCCCCGTTGTGACTACCAATGACTTGTTTGCCCATCAGTCCTGCTCTTGGATCACGCACACCAGATGTCACCATGCAAGCACTGGAGAGCTGCTGGGTTCTGCCTCTTGTATCTGCAAATGCTCAGAGTTAACAAGCCTGGCAAGAATACGGGGCATCTTTTTCCAGCAAGCCCTGTACTATATCCATCCATTATACTTACAGATGACCCCATACTAAGCTCTTAGGTTTTCTTGCTCTCTAGCCAGAGGCAAAGATGAATTCCTGATACCCAGAAAACACATCCAGCACAGTCCTGTTCACACAACGACGAGATGGATGGCGTTAACCAGCTGTTTCTCAGAGCTCATCCGCAACAAAACAAGAGACTAAGGAGAGAAAACCCATGACTCCTAGTAGGGGACAGCCAAGGCAGCCAGGAACTCCTTGCTTCAAAGGTGCAACCCGACAAAAGGGCTGCAAGAACCTGACCCACAGCCCCACAACTGGCTGGCCACTGTCCTGAGAGCCCTCTGGGTATGGCCACGCCTCAGAGCAGGGCAAGCATCACTGTGTGGGCTTTTCACTTAAATGTTTTGTATTGCCTGGGGAGACGTACAGCCCACTTTTCTTTTTACTGCTCCTCCAGGACACTGCCACATGGAGCAGAAGCTTCCCATTCAGAGTTCTCAGTTTGCTGGGCAGGCTCCAAACAGTAGCGTCCATCAGTAAAAATGCTGCCTTTCTTTTCTCTGGCTCCCTGAAGAGATTACGCCCCCACCAGCCAATATTTTAGGTCTATAGCAATTGATTTTTCATTATTGTCCCTCCTGCCCCCAAACTCCGACTCATCCACCATGATGTGCCCAGCCTAGAGTGAATTCAACAAAACAAACAAACAAAAAAAGAAACAACCACACAAAGTCCTTACAAAGAGCTGGTCAGCTCTTGTACAGTTCTAGCACAAGCAACGTGGTGCATTTTGATCATGCAGGGAATTAATTCAGAAAATTGGTTCACTGTAAATCTTAGGAAGGTTTTCTTTGTAGTAAAACCTTTGTCAGTGTATTTGCAAAACTGCTATTAACGATATTGCAAAACCATATGAAGTATAAATGAGGCCATACATTGCAAAGCACAAATTACAAAAAACAAACTTTCCTATCCCTTTGAATGCCTGAAGCTTATTGTGAAACTGCATGAAGGGCACAGTGGAGGTCAAGCATGTTCACATGAGATTGTAGATACAGAAAGTGCAGTTAGTTTGCTACTTTTTAAGGCCTGTCTTGCCTTTTCCTAGGCTAGACACCTATGCTCGTACAGCTCCCTCAAACAGCCAGAGTCACCTTTCTGATGAACAGCAGCACCGCACATCCCACTCGATTCTTCCAATTTTCACAAGCAGATCTGTTCTTTGCTGTTGCACCAGGCTCCTTCCTCACCTCCACTTTCTCCCGTTTATTCTTATTGTGCTGCTAATGAGACACTTGTTTCCTGACCTCTGGTCTCTTGACAGCATCATACAGCCCCTGTGATGTTAAATGAAATAAGGCACAGCAGCAATCCAGCAATCAAAGCACTGAAATCAGCCTCTGCAAGCTAGGTGGGCTTCATTAATATTTTTTTCTTCTGGGCAGCACAGGAGGGAAGGTAGAAGAGGGGAGGTGTCATGCCTGGTGTTTTGCCAAGATCAGAGCGGCACACTGATGATGGTACGCTTAAATTTGGTCTGGAAAAAAAAAAAAGGGCGGGATCTTTGCAGCCATGGTAACAGAGCAGTAGCTGCTTACATTTTGTGATTTACAGGATCTGTAACTACCATCAAGATTTTCAAAGATGGTAACGTTAACGGCTGTTTAAACATCTGGCAAACCTAGAATTTAAGAGGCAAGAAAAAAGAACTAAAATGATGCTGTTCTGAGGAGCTGGTGGAGTTGTTTGTAAAGCCCAAAGATAGTTTAGGGGCAGAAGTCACTGCAGCAGCAAGAGAAGAAATGAAATTAAAAGAGCAAGAGATAATTGTGAGAGCTTGGAGGGGAAGGGCTGGGGAAGGAGGTGGGTTTGTTTGAGGAGCTCATCAAGGAGGGATGTAAAACAAGGGAGCAGGAGCAAGTTCAGTCAGTCCAAAAGGATGATGAAAATGGGGATGTAACAGCAGTTCAAAGAGATGAAAGCAGACACTAGCACTGGAGGTCCTGAACCAGCTTCTATTCATTACCTGCTTCATCCTCCAGCTGTGCTTCACTGCTTGCACCATAAGGACTAGGCATGATTTTGTTCCACTACAATGGTACCTTATCTTTTCCTACTGCCTATGTCTTGCTATTAAAAATCCTTGAATTTTTAAGAGTCCAGAAGTGATCAACAACCTATGAATGCAGATAGCTTCAGATCTCCAGACTGAAGCTATCGAAAGTGTCATGGCTCTTTCTGCCATGTAAGTGCGTCGCTTGAAAACGGTGGTCATCATCTAGGCGAGAGCACTCTGCAGCCTAAAAAGGGTGGATAATGGGATCTATAAAATAATTGGACTCTCAATGGGGAACACAGATATTCTTGGCTGGCTTTCACTAGGAACCCTACCAGACAGCATGGGAAAGAATCCCAGAGTCTGTCGGTCTCTGAGCAGCATGAGAGTAGAGGGTTCATATAATACCAAGGGCATAGCTGGAGGAAATATCTGTCCTCTTGTGTGGAAGCAATGACACAGTGAAGTGAAAGCTTTGTTTAAATGCATCTACTGCATGGCAGGTATCCCAGGAAGTACATGGTTCTTTTTGTAAATCGCCTATGTAGATAGATAAACCGTTGCCTTTTGTTAGAAATGCTCCAGTGTGAACTGTTCTTGTGTTAGCTGAGCCCTTCAATCCCTGTTTTCTCGGACCCTTTCAGGAGCATTCTCTTCAGACTAATTTCTCCTTGCTGGATGGTGTATGTTTCTATAGGAGCAGCTGCCCCATGGATGGCTGGAGTCTGTCCTTAACATCCCTCTCATGAATTCTCTTGAAAAGCATCATGGTGCAGTGGATTAAAAACATTGTATTACTCAGTTCCTGCAGACACACATAGTGGGGCTAAGAGTGGCTTCTTCTCTTTGATTCTCATGCGTTGCTAGAAATAAAGTAGTTTTAATTGCTTCCTAGTCCTAAGGTGAAGTTTCCCATTAGCAACAGCTACTCTGTCTTAAAGATGGTAATAGCAAGCACTTGAACAGCACTTTCTGTCTTCCAAGTACTTTGCAGACATTCTTTAGTTCTGAATTAAGGATGAGTTTATGTCCCTTTCAACACTTTTTCCAGTGAGGTAAATGTTCAGTCTGCTCTGGGAGAGAGACAAAGCTACTGACTCCAAATTCTCCACTGGAGTACAGCCATGTTCTGCTGTTTTGTTTTCATGGTGTAAAGTGGCCCCAAAGGATGTATGGCTGGTATCACCTCTGCTGGTGGAAATCTTCAGGTTGTATGAAGTCAGATGCCTGTAAGAGTTTCTGCCTTCATAAAACTAGTGTACCAGATGGGCTCCTACCTCCCCCACGCACTTCACCCCTGTGAGGGGCAGGGGTATCGAACTGGTGCTCGGGTGAGCTCCTGGCTCTGGAGAAGGCTGGGGATGTGTGTGCATCTCTGAGCAGTGGCTCAGCCCCTGTGTCGTGAGGAGCTGTTGTCGGACGTCCCTCATCCAGCCGGGCAGGGACAGCCCCGTTTCAGTGAGCGGCTGTGCTCCGGGTCAGCATTCGTCGCAGAAGATGAAGCCGTGCAGCCAGCGTTCATATCATGTTTCTTATCAGTACCCAGTACCTCACATGGGAACTGATGAGCCAACTGGCAGAGACTGGGGCCCCCAGGTTGGGAACGTCTCTGAATGACGTCATGTGAAGGAAGAGGCTCTGTCTTGTCACTGGCATCGTTGACAAAACTCCCATTGACTCGGAGGAGAGTATGAGGAGGCTCAACAGCGTTGACTTCTGATGTCATCTCCCTGGTTTACTTTGTTTTCCAAAGACCCCTTTGTGCTTCTCTCCCTTGCTTTGTATTCTGAACATTCAGACCACTTTCACACTCAGGGTCCCCATTTTTAATTAGATTGCGTTTGTTGTGACCCTATTACGTACAGGTTGACTAGCAAGTCACACGATCCTTCAGTATAAGATTTAATAAGAGCCACGGGAGGAGGAGGGAAGTGAGGGTGCGGAGGAGGAGGGCTGCTATTGTTCTGCCCTCGGCGCTGCCAAACCATCGCTTATTTTTGCTGAGGACTGTCTGTGTGCTCAAACGCTGTTTGAACAAACGGGGCACAGTCAGGAGGCTGGCGAGAGGGCAGCAAGAGGGTTAGCTGGGTCTTAGCTAGAAACGCTTGCACGAGTCAGGAAGCAGGCTGGGGAGGAAGGAAATTAAGTGGAGACATCTGTGTGGCTTAGCTTTCAGCAGCTCTGCCTGGGGTGGGGGAGTCATGCTGAAGATGACATAACGTATTTTGTCTTTCGTGAGTGGAAAACAGAGGAAACTGCGAGAGCGGAGCATGGTCTGTGTCACGCATGGTCTGGGTGTACCAAGTACATAATGGAGCAGTGTCAGTGCTTGCTGCTCTGCCTTTCGCACCCCAAAATAACTCTTCACGACAGAGAACTGAGGAGAATGTGATATGGTCCAAAAACTGATCTTGGACTTTTTTCGCAGACGACTGAGCCAGAGGCCAACCGCTGAAGAATTGGAGCAGAGGAACATTCTGAAACGTAAGTCCTGATACTGCTGACACTTAACCTGAAGCCAGCTATCTGGCTTAGCTTAGATATATATTGGGTGTTTTTTTAATAAAACATAAACTGTTCTGTACTTGCATCATTAATAATAAAAAGTGCATCATAAATGCAAATAAGCATGCAAGTCTGTAGCAACATCTAGAGCTGCAGAAACAATTCTTTATAATCAGAGTCAATAAATTCACAAGTTTGGGGGGGCGAACCCAGTTGTTGAACCTCTTTTGCAAGTCTTGTTCTAAACAAAGGGTCCATCATTCTGAAAAGCCATTATGCAGCTCTTACACAGATGAGCATGCTGTTATAAGTTAGTAAAGACATTAGAGCATGGTTTGATTAGTTTTTCTAAAAATCTTCACAGCAACCTGGACTAGGTGGAGCCTTTATTCATTTAAAAAAAAAGAAACCAGTGTGACTCAGGATTATTTCCCTGAAATATTTCCCTGAAACTCCTCCTTTAATCAGCCAAAAACTTCCTGTTAGATCCTCAAAATGTGAAATACTTTAAAGGGACAAAATACCATTTAGAGACCCTAATCTGAGTTAAGTTGGTAGATACGTTGCCATGAGCTTCATGGGAAGCAGGAGGGAGCCTAGCACATATCTCATAATCTCAGGAATGAACAGGAAAAAAATTAGTTTCTTTACTTATGTTGAAGAGGTTTGAATATTAAAAAAAACCAAAAAGCTTTTTATCTAATCCTTGTTACTTTGGAAACAGAAAACAAAAGAAACAAGATCTCTTTTAAGTTAGTAAAGCCATAATTCCAGGGGAATTTAAAAAAATTACTACAGAAAAAAGTATTCCTAAGTAGTACCTTAAAATACCTTGGTGTCTCCTTAGGTAGGTCCATAACTTTCTCCTGTTGCTCAAATAACCGCGTTGTACAGAACTGTAAAAATATGGCCGCAGAAGACTAATTCTCTGGAAATTAGCAGAACTGATTGATTAAATACTTCAAAATCAAATTCCTAGCAAGTTAATGATAGCGTTAATGCTCAGCAGGGCTTTTTTGTCCATGTTATTGCGTGTGGCAGACTAAGAGAAGGAGAGAGACGCCACTGTCAGTTCAAAGAGGAGAAAAGACTTGACAGCAGAGCAGCATGGGCGAGCCCAAGGCTGCCAGGAAAGTCGTTTATTTGGGATCAGACCCATTTTGATAGCTGTGCTCCTACCATCTATTCCTAACTCCCGTACTTGGCAGCTGGAGAAAGTCAGGGGCAGAAACTGGGGGAATAGGTGGCACATCCAGATGTGATTGTCTCATGGGGGATGTAGCAGAACAGCTGGAGGAGGGAGAACCTGCAACGTGACTGATGCCAGGCTCGGGCAAGGAGGGACAGAGGCCAATTCTCTGGGCAGCTCGTGTTGTCATCCCGGGACTTGCCACCAGCACCTGGCACTGGTGCATGACCAGTAAGCACCACCCTGGCACTGGTGAGGGTGACTGGGGGGAGGTGGGGTGTCTCAGGCAGCTGCTTTGGCAGCAGTGTTTGAACAACTGAGTGTTGGTCATCAGAGAGGCTGCATCTCCAACACTGGGTGCCTTCCAGAGATTCCTAAAGGTCACGTTGCCAAGTGCAGCAGTCATGTAGTAACCTGAAGATGTCTTACATTTCAGAGGAATTATCCCAAGTTGCGTTGGTTTCTTTTTGAATTGAATAAGGGCTCTTAAATGACATGGATGTGTTTGAAAATATTACCCTGAACTTAGAACTATATTGTATTTCCTAAATGGAAATTTTGTAGCTTGGTTCCGAAGCACGGATCTGCTGGAAAACATGTGTGTCTTGGTAGACAAACAACTTCATAATTAGAGGAAAAACTAATGTGGTATTTCCAAGGCATCTCAACTTTTGGTGAAGCGCAGCAGGAAAGAAACAAACAATTAAAATAGTTACATAATTTTAAAAAGAAAGCATAAAAATCCTCCACTCTTAAGCAAGTAAATATAAATAAGTGTCTGGCTGGTACAGCATCACTTTGTGTCCTTTCCCTAGGCTTCTGAGAAAAAGAATTATAACAAATATAATGGAGTCTAGAGAAAAAGGAACATAGGAAGCAATAACGAAGAGTGTAAATTCTTTGCATAAGCAGGTCAAGCTATTTGCAAAAGCCCAGTTCATAACACACACACACATATAAAAACAAAAAAAAGGAAAACCCAGCAAGCTCCCAAGTAAATAGGATTTCCTCTGCAGTTAAAGCTGAAATCTTGATGCAAGTGTCATGCTTGGTACCATCATATTCCTGTTACATATATAACCACATTATTGCCCATTCTGATGGGAAGAAATGAGGCAAAATGCACTTGGAAATCCAGCCTGTATACATGAAGTGGTCGCTTTCTAGCTCTGTGCTACTGCAGTAATTATGAGATTGCGAGGCAATTATTGAATTGCAAGCGCAAAGCATCCACTGCACAAGTTCCACCACTTGCTGGTAGTGACAGTAGGATTACAGGAGCCACAGCAAAGAAACCGAGAACGGGGACGCTGGTGCTTGAAGGGTCCTTCACTGAAGTATACCAAATTCACGCACTCTTACTTAAGTCAATGGCATGGAGTGAGAGGTGCAGGGCTAGTGTGAAGGCTAAAGAAAGCTTTTTGCAGTTCATACTAAAGAACACTTCTTGCAGCTAATATTTGCTGGCCAAGTTTAGGAGGAAGGATGCCTCAATCCCCCTCGTGCACCAACCCCGTGCCACTTCTCAGATGGATACAAGTACTTCAGTTGTCAGCCTGGCACATTCAGAGTTGCATAAAATTCCTTACAAAAATGATGGTTAGGTGGACTCTGAGAGTCTCGGACTGTACTGGGAGACATTTCACACTGGCACAGAAATCAGGCCCGGAAATTGCACCCATACCCCCGCACCCACCCTCACACGCACAGGTCTAGAGAAACAGCATCTCCTGAACACCTAAGATTAAATAAAGCTACAGTTTTGTAGCTTCGTAAGTTTGAGACGACTTAATTAACTTAAAAGAAATAATGAAAACGAAGTCGCTTTCTGTTTTGGAGGAGAATGTATTCCTAATTCCCAGCTTTTACCTGCCTGAGGACTTCAGCCTGCCTGGCTGTCTCTGAAAGTGGGTGGATGGTCTAAGAAGTGAGGAAAAAAGAAAGATATCATATGCCAAGTACAAAATGAATGGCCATAACTAAGTCTTACACATAACTCCTTGGCTGCTTGCAGTTCTACCCTGACTCTGTGTGGGCTCTGTTTAGCACTGCACATCTCTTGCTTACTCTTACAAGGATTTATTAGTGGCTTCATTTCTGAGAGTAGGCGTTTGCAGGACACATTTCCTCCAAATTTGAGACACAAAGGGAGGAATGAAATTGCTAGAGGAGCAATTGCTAGAAGAGAATCCAGTCCAGTAGGGACAGGAACCACTGAAAGAGGAAAAATATATTTATCAGTGTAGTTATTCCAGTTATCATTTTAAAAGCTATTTGTGTCTCCCTGCTGTCTTCTGTTGTTTTTACTCCAGTATCAGTTTCCTTCCTCCTGAAAAGCAGTATTTGTTGGTTAAATGGCATTTAAAGATCAGAAGCATGTTGTAAAACATCGTAACATTGACTGGGTCTTTGTCCACTTTGGTGGAGATTTCCCTGTCCTGCTGAGGTCAGTGAGCAGTTGTGAGAGACCTGCCAGATCTACTGTCCTGAGCAGCAAGAAACCTGGCTTCCAGCCTAGCCATCCTCACCTGCTCGGAGTCTTCTGTGGTCTCTGAACCTTAACTCTTCTTTTGGTGTGGGGAAAGCCCCGATTTTGAATGCGTTGGTTTGAAATGTTGCATCTCCTCCACCGTGGGCAGACTTCCGCTGGGTTAGCACCTCCTTATATTATTTTTGGCTTGTCCCAGTTGGTTAACAAGAGTGCTGACCTTTGCTCTCTTGGCTAAAGAAGTTACAGCTGTTGGTTTCTTACTGCCACTCTGCCAGGGGTGCCTGCTTCTCCTGCAGGATCAGCAGAGAGGAATGTGGGATTTCCCCCTTGGGTTTAATTCAGGCCAAAGTTGGACAATTTAAATCAAGCCACCTGTCCCAAAGTGGCCTTTGAGGTCCGTAATCTACCCTGCAGAGAGCTATTCCTGCCTGAGCTAGTCCTGTCTTAGCGAAAACCAGATCACAGCAGGGGCACGGGGTACTTGTTGGAAAAGCTGATGAGCTGTGTTTGCTCTCATCCGTTATGCGCGGGCGTGATTGGAGTAAGGAGCAATTCAGCCATCAACAAAGAAGAGGAAATGGATCCTGGCTGATTGAGGAGCTGAGTACCTAGAACCCTGGGCTTTTAGTGGCTTTCAGTAAAGTTCAGTGGTAAAGCATGCATGACAACCTGCTCCTAAGTTGAAGAAGAGTTAGTATACTCAAATGTTATCCTCTCAAGAGATAATGGTTGAGGCTTGCCCTGGTAAGTGCTGGTAATGTAATCTTTTGGCATAATGTTGGAAGTGGATTGCCCGAGAATGTGCTTTTACGTTCCAGTGTGATTCTGTGAAGGCTCATGATGGAAGGACACTCTCTCCTTACACTCATTGTGGGAAGTTGCAGATTTTGCCTGGCACCCCTATTCTGAAATTTTTTCCCATTCTCTCCAAAGAGTAGCTGCAGAGAAATTATTCTGTAGACGGGGCAGGGGGGGAAAAAGCGTGTGTTTCTTTTCCAGCTATTGACCTGGCAGCCTCACAGAATCCAACTGTATCATAGCTGAACCCCCTGAGGCCACCAGGTCTGTAGGCAGGGAGATAACAGTTTCTGAAGATCTGGCTTGCTGCCTGGCCCTCCTAGAAAGTGACACACATGAAGAGGTGCCAACACAGGGAAAGGAAGGAGGCTGTAGATGTTTTATGAAGTGTGTGAAAAAGTGCAGTAGTTACGGATCGAGGAAGTTCACCAGCCCCAGAGGGACATGCTGTGCATCAGAGATCCTGAAACATTAATATACTGATGGAGAGGCTTATTTTGTTGCTTACTGTGCATGTCTGATGAGTCCACAGCCTGACATCCTTGTAAATCTTTTACAGCCCGGAATGAGCAAGAGGAACAGGAGGAAAAACGAGAGATAAAGAGAAGATTAACACGTAAGGTGAGAAGCAACTTTGATCCTATTATGACACTACTGTAACTTTCTCCCTACTGCACAGTTGTTTGCCTTTCTCCTTTTCCTCAGCACCATTTTCAAAAGTAGAGTGTGAAACCAGTCTTAAAAGAAATGGCCAATTTATAGGGTGTAAGTCCACAGACAGCGAAGGGAACTGCTTTGCAGGCTATCGCTGGTAACATTTTGAAACTGGACAAAGGAAGATCTCATCTTTACAACCAAAAGAGCTTTGAACAGTGAAGGATACAGTGCCTAGCATTGGTCTAACCCTGCTCCCTGTAAATGCAATGGCTTCTGCAGCCATTATGAAGTAAGCAAAGTTAAAACAATGCTGATTGCATTTGAAAATTCCACCTAAAAAAAGCATAAAACTGGGAAATAAACTTTTTCTGGAAAGGGAGATTGTCACTTGGGGAATTTGAACTAAATAGAGACAAGCGCTCACAAAATGGTGTGTAGTGCAAAGAACAATCTTGTATTGGCAGGGAAGTACGAATGAAACAGTGTAGTTTGGGTTTGGTTTTCCTCCATTTGAAAGCCATTTACTCTTAAAACTGAAGAACAGTCATTTAAGAAACATACATTCAGTTTTGCAGCTGGTGTAAATGTCTATAGATACCCCACTATACATAGCCAACAATCCATCCTGTTATTGCAGATAAACTTTATTTCACCACTGACATCTTTTCTATCTCCAGAGGTGGAGAAAGCCCCGCAAAAACTCCCAGGCTTGTTTGGGGGGGACATGGGAAGTTAATCACTTCCTGTATGTTTTTAGGTGGCTTTGTCTTTTTGACCTATGTGGTCACAAGCTTTCAAGGTATAAATAATGACAATGAAAGGGCTGTACATATACATGCAAAGGTTACATTCAGAGAGCTGGATTGTTTTCTTTCATTGTTAAAAATCTCACACCTTGTTCTCAGTTCATGTGAATCAGCAGATTTCTCCGTCACCAACAGGGTGATACTGCTGTTGTCTGCAGGAGCTAAGAATGCAGCCCAGAGAGCCATAATATTATTTTTAAAACACTTAAATTCCTGCCAACAATGGCAGGAATGTTCTCCCATCCCATTGTAGCACTGCCTGAAAGAAAAGATCCTAACTGCATTGCAGATGTTGCATGGGACTTAAGCTCTGTGTAAAGGCTAGAAATAACCGTTTTACCAGGCTTTCCATTTATCTGTACATTGAAAGGTAAACACGTGCAGGAATCCAATCCAAAGCTTCATGCCATTTGATGAACAGCTGTAACAGATCAAAAGCAAAGCTACCTATACCAAATCTGCTGCCTGAGAAATGGAGGCTTGATAACTCAGCCTGCATCGTCGCCATATGGCTCCCCTCCTCCGCTATTTTGTAGGAGGGTGAACAGTGTCCACACCCTGAAACTTCAGCAGTCTTCTATGCGATTTCTTTGTCTTCATTGCACTTTTAAGTAGGAACAACAGCGAGAGCAGCGTCAGTCTGAGCCCCTGACAGTCCGCTCTTTGATCTCATACACCTGTTCCCAGTGACATTCCTTTTAGACTTTTTTGGCTTCTTCCCTAGTAAAGATTTTTCTCCCCCACGTTTGTGAGGTTGGTAGCAACATGCCTTAGCATTGTTTGATTTTGATCGTCTATTTAAACTGTTGTAAATTGTTCTGGTGACACACAGTAATTTTAATGAAGGAAGCACGGGTCCGGTCTAAAGGCAAATTTTATTCTCACCTACCAAACATACTGTTATAAAAGCTCAGAAATCACTAGAGGAAAGAAGTGAATAAAGCGTGCAAGTGGATAGATAACAACTAGAAATGCCAACCACCTAGTGAATCCTGCAAAAATTGTTGTTATTCCCCAGCCCTGCCTTTCATGAGCGTGTCCCAGATGTGTCGTGTCTACAGCAGAGTGGCAGGCTCCTTCTGTCGATTTGTACTGAAGTCTTATTACCAAAGGATTTTAAACCTCAGATCAAGCAGAAGTTTAATTGCGCACGGCAAGTGTTTTGCCCAGCAGACCTTTCTGTTTGCACTGAGGTTTAATGCACACACATGCCTAGAGGGTAAATTCAACACAAGGAGACTATGCCACGTTGCCTCCTGGTAATCGTGTGTAGTTGGTAATAAGAAGGGAAAGGGGTTCTGCAGCAGCCACTGAAAAGACTTTTGACCTTGCACTGTAGAAATTGCTACTGTCCACCATTTTTTTGGTGGCGTTATTCCAACTCCAAGGGAACAACCCACTTCATCCACTAAAAAGCTCTTCTTAAAATTCCTTCAGTACTGACATTTTGTTATGGTATTATGATGATAAGTTGGAACATGACATGCTGTAATAACTAAGATTACCTTGCTAGGTCTAGATGCCTTATTAAAGTCGGCAATAAATATCCAGTTGAATTCATCATCTGGACAGGCAATTTCTAAAAAAAAATTTTTCTTAAATCAGGTGACCTATAGCAAGCTGCACCTTTAAGCACTTTTCATCCTCTCAGAGTCATCTACCTCCAAATTAGCTGGGAATAGGGAATAGGTGCCATTCGAAGAACAAAAAGGAGGCAAATGCTGCTTGGTACAGTTTCTATGTAGCTCATGTCCCTCCTGCCCGTGGAAGGAGGGGTGAAGCCTGTCCCTTGAGATGCCCCTGGATGGGTTCTGCACATCCAGTCACCCCCTGCTCCCTCTCCCTGCCCCTCGGGGCCCACCAAGCAGCTTTGAGTGGAGGGACATGCCAATTAGGAGGGGATTTCTCCAAGCACTGGTCTTGGCCCACAAGCCCATGCCAGGAACGTTAATGTACACTTCTCCTCTGGGAGAAGTGTAGCAGGCAGGTCCCCTCCACGAGGAGATCTGGGCCCCCAGGAATTGCTGCTAAGAATTTATCCTCTCCAAATCGCGGTGAATTTGGCTGAGCACCAAAGCAATTAACACAAGCCTGAACTCCCCCTGAGGACTTCCATTACAGCAAGAGAGTCATAGCCTGGATTAACAGAACACGTTACAAATCACTTGCAAAGAGGAAAAAAACTCTTCTTTTCCTACCTTCTCTTGTCTCAAATAGCATCATGCTCCCAGTTCCCCAGAGACATTTACTGCTTCCTATCCCCCAATGTCAACAGCTAATTTTTCCTGGAGGTCTAGCTCCAAAACTAAAAAATCTTGTAGCAGTAATAACAACATGAGATACGGCTATTTCTATGCAATAATCTGAAATCCTTACTCCCATTAAATTTCTTCTCTGGTACAACTTAAACTCTCTGTTCACTGGAGAGCAAGCTGGTGCCTCACTGGGAAATGTCTTGCTGTTCAATCTTTTCTTTAATTGACCTCCACTGGCTTGTATCAGCACGAGCTGTTCACAATAATGAACTTTTAAGAGAGGTGGGACTCATCAGAGAGAGGTGAGAAGGAGGCAGTGGTGAGGGAAGGTCAGAAAAGAAAAAAGGTTAGCAGCTGATTTGGATAAACTGCATTTATAAGTCACAGGGAAAGGTCTTTGGGGTATTTTCATCACACCTGGCTCCTATGTCTTACCACAAAAGGTGGGAAGCAAAGGAGAGAGGGGATTGTGTGTGCTGCTAGCTAGGATCTGTAATTTTTCACCTTGGTTTCTTTGCTAAATAGCAACCACAACATTTTAATGAGATAACAAAGCAGGCAATGATGAACTGACAAGACAACAAGCTTCATTGTGACTGAAGTGGAGCAAACTCAGCATTTCATATTTGACTAGATCCCAAGACCATCCTGGCCAGAGTACGTCCCCCTTCACTTTACCTGGTGGCCGTGCTTGGGTTTGCTTCATCTCCCGTGCCGAGAACAAAGGGGTTTGTGTTAAACCTTCCCTTGCAAATTGGCTTAATATCAAAGCTTGAAACATGCCCATTTTTATCTCCAGTGATCCAGAATATATAGAGGAAAACTTGACCTCCCATGACAAGACATGGGAGGTCCTGTCCTCATTACACTGCTTTTACATTAATACAAACCCGTTTACTTCAAAAGGGATTTTTGCCCTGGTTCACATCCAAATAACGAGGTTGCTTACCATAAAGTTGTCCTGCTCCCTCAGCTCACAAATCTTCACAAATAGGTAAACAGAAATGTGTATGCCCTGGAGGTAGACACAGAAAAAGTCCAGACATACACATGCACATCCCTCTGACATAAAAAGAAGTAACTAAAAAACGGTCCAGCTCAGTGATTAAGATCCCTTTATTCCTGCATGCAGCACCACCGCCTTGTGCAGGCAATTGCATCGTGTCCTTGACTGTGTCCTTTTACTGGAAGTTTCGAACATGCCCTATTCTTTCTGCCTGTTAGAAGAAGCAGAGCTCGTTCTTAGGTGCTGCCCAAAACGATTGTGTAGCATTAAGCAATTTTGACCCAAGAGACTGCAGCTCACAGGTCATACAAGTAAACTCCAAGGTGAGATCTCAGGTGAGCTGTCCCTTATTGTGAGCAGAAACTGTGCTGATGCCTACACTTAGAGCCTGTTAGCAAAGCTGTTTTCCCAGCTATTTAAGAGTTAAGGGTGCTCTGGGCAGCCCAGACATCCTAGGAGACCCTTCTGCTTACCACTCACAGGAAATCTCCTCAAAGGCAGGAGAAAGAGGCAGGGCAGTTTGTTAACCGTTCAAATAATGTAGCTTTAATTAATTGCTTTAAAAAAACAGTGTCATTCTCCCTCTCTTTTCATTCCCTATGATCGGCACTTTGGTTTAATGCACTGAATATTTTGTGTGTGTGTGCATATATATGTAAATATATGCAGATTTATGCCTATACATGAACCATGTGGTAAAAGCTGTGGATTTCAGGACTCTTACAGTCAGAACACTGGCATGAGATTCCGTGCATCTTTCTTCTGTGCGTAGCTCTGCCCTGGGCCTCCTGGGTCACCTTGAGCTGGTCTCCGTGCTTCACTTGCTCCAGCTGCTCTGTCAGGATGGAGACACTGCCCACCACTCTGATGGGGTGTATAAAGACCTTAAATTGCATTTGTTTGTAGGTTTCTGAAGCAAAGGCAGGGCACCCAAAAATAATACACAGTAATAGTTGTATGACTTCAGAGGAAGAGAAGCAGCAGCGTTTAGTCTGCCTTGCATTCAGGCGTCACCTAAGAATGAAAAATTACCATTGACACCAAAGTTTCATAATGTGCTTATGCCCTTGACATTTTTTCACATATAACTCAGCGTGCTGCTCTTCACACACACCGAAGGGTTACTGTGTGTTTCAGTGCTGTAAAATGTAGGGGTAGTGGATCTAATTTGGGTTTTGTGCATTCACGAAACTGAGAACTTGCCTCACATTTGTCTCATTTCATCATGTGGCCCTTAGCATTTACTGTGATTTCTTTGATTTTGACCAACACACAGCACACCAAGGAAGCCACGTGAGCTGTTTGAGACTCAGTGCAGCACTGAGGTAAATCCCAGCAGTGAATTCACATTGCTGGCAGAAGTACCACTGACTCTGTGGCTCTTGGTGCTCTTGACACCACCTAGACATCAGCCTGGCAGGACGTGCTTCAGTGTATCAAAGGCCACCTGCCTTCTCTGTACAAACTTGCTAATCACTTAGATTAGCCCAAACGCGAAAGCTGGCTAATGTCAAGAGCTGACAGAAGCTGTGAAATAGAGCCAGTCATTTTGTGGAAGTCCTCTTCCAGCTTGGAAAGCTTATAGGAGCTCCTGCTTCCCTTGTAGCCATTTAGAAACACAGAGTTTAATTCACAGGATTTTATATTTTGTTGGTGTCAACATACTGCCTGTAATAAGACATTTTATTTTTTAAAAAATTCCCTCCTAATTTGAAACAGCATCTAGGCTACATCCTAAACTGATAAAAGTTGAGAAATGTGTAGATAATATTAGTGACTCATCCTTAAATCGTGCTGTTGTAAGAAAAGAAGCAGTTGATGCAAGTGGAGTCTCACCCTTATCTTTGAAATTTTGGAGTGTAGTCATAACATTATGTCAGCATAAAAATTCTCTATTCCCATAGTCAGGGCCTAGATTTTAAATAATCAGAAGCAAAATTCTGCTGTGCTATCTGAGTAATAATGCATCAGGGCTGACAAACCTGCAGCTCCTAGCGCTAGGGCTGCTGGAAGAACCTAGCAGTGTGAAATCACGTGCAAGTTGAGTTATAAACCTCACTCACAGGACAGCTGTGATTATACTCCAAGCACGGTACCGCAGTTTGGTTTGCTTGCTTTTGTTAAAAGCCCGTCTATTAATTGCAAGATGTATTAATTGCAACATGTATTTGGCTTGCAGGTGACTTAGGTGTAGGTATCAGGGCTGCAGGCTGAAAAGGCAATTCTGTTCTGCTAGAGTGAAAAATAACATTTTTAAATCTATATGTGTTTTGATCTACTTTATTGTGCCCACTGGCTTTTCTGACATGGTACTCTAGCTCACAGATAGGTTTGTCCTCTTGTCTAAAAACCGAAAGGCTATGCCTGCTGTGTATGCATTTTGGATTCTAAAAAAAGGTCCCCAAAACCTGTAGTCTGAGTTCAGAAAGGCAGGCTTCTTGCCAGCCTCACTGCTTGCATGCTCTTTGGTTGGCCTGAATGTGGGTATATGAAATAGGGCGTTTCTTGGGCAGATTTTGGAATAGATAGGAGGAATGTTGTGTGATAAATACACGCAAAGCAGCTCGCCACAGGAAACTTCATAGTCTCCCATAGAAGATGGGTGTGAGAAAACTGTCTAGTTTTAAGATCTTTGCAGTATTTGGAAATTTCAAAGTTGTTCTTTTTCAAACCAGCAAGGAGTTTTTTCCCCTATTAAATGTTGTAGTTCACCCTAAAATGGCTGTGGAGACAACACGTAAACCGCCAAGCTGCAACTTGACTGATGCCGGCTGTCCTAGGCAAAGGTGTTACGTGGCAGCGTAGAGTTGTGCTCCTGGTGACACTTTCTTTCCGAGATTTCTCTCCCTTCAGTGTGTGGGAAATGGCGGGGCTGCAGCCAAGAGGGGTAGAACCTCATTCCTGTCCCTGAGCATCTCACAGGCGGAGCATTGGTGCCCCTCTGCAGACCCTCTAGGTGAGGTGTTTGAACCCAGCTCAGGAGTGCATGCTCAGGGCTGGCTGTGTAAAGAGAGCAGCCCCACTGTCACCTCCCGTCACAAACATCTTTTCTAAAAAGAGAAGAGAGAGGCAACCATCCATGCCAAGAGCAAGCACACAGGGATTTAAATCCAGAGGCAGGATGAGGCGGTGGAGCTGTCTTGCATCAGTGCCTAAATACTGGAGAAAGGTGGGATTTCAAGCACGTGCTTCTCTTTCATGTGATCTCGCAAATTTTTCACCCTCCACTTAGTATCCCGGCTGGTTTGAATCTTAATTCTCCCTGGAAAATGAAATGCAGGGAACTGAAGATACTTATTTTGGGAGGAAGGTGGAATTGTATGGCTGGATCCAGAAGCCCAAATACCTTTGCAGAATAGAGTCTCAAGCATTTTATGAAATATTTAGATCTTTCACTATTCACAAGGGTGAAGTATTGCAAAACACACCTATTTCTAATGAGTGGGAATAGCATGATACACCATCTTGCTCATTGTTAGCAGGGCATTATTTTCCCTGATATGTCACAATTACAAGTGTTTCACTCTAAAGGTGAAGCCTTTGCAGCTGATGTACAGCCACGTGCACAGGCATATGTAGCACTTTCTTCAGAAGCACTCACGTAATTGCTTTTGACATTAACCAGCGTGCTGCCCATCCAAGGAAAACTGGATCACTGAAAGCCAATTCCTGTCCCTAGCCATGTAACGGGCTGTACGATACGTGGACTACCAGCACACCACTCTTTCTCATTTGAGAGGAGAGTTTCGACTGTGGCTGCCTATTCTGCTGTGGAATTTGAAAGAAATGCTTTGAAACAATGAAGACGTTTTCTTGACGTGGTACAGTCCACCCCTGCAACTTTTTTTCTGGGCTTGGAGTATGCAGCGTAAACTGTTAAAAGTCAAATACGCTGTGGCACAACATAGAGTTGCAGCATACAGTGAAAAGCTCAGTGTGCAATAGTCATCATCCCACCTGCCTTTTCTGGAGGTAAGGACAAGTCTGCAGAATATCCGAATAGGAAGAAAAGTCATTTGTCACGTTTTGCACATAATTCAGGGCAGGAACCACTCGGTGCCTTTGCCTGACTCTTCCCAGGCAGCACAGAAGCACACACAACAGCTCAAGGCTGGGGAGCGTGTAGCCTGTGCAGGTAATTTTAAAGTTGTGCTGTGGTCTTCACCTCTTCCTGAGACATCAGTGCACTAGGAGACTTTCTTGCATTACATCTCATTTCTGCCAAGGGTGATCCACCTCAGCCAGGGATTGAGGTCTGCAGCCACAGCTGCTTCCCAAACAACAGTGGGCTGCTCCAGCAGCAAGGTGGGATGATATTCAAGGTGCTGGAACAAGAGGGTATCTCCCAAGTAGTAATTCTGTGAAAGGTTGATAAAAACAATGGTACTGGGAATCTCTGAACCCTCTTATTGTCAAAATAATAAAATACATCCCCCAGCAGCACTCTGCAGGGAAAAAGTGAAGTCCTGATGTCTTTTTCTGCTCCTTCCTCAAACCCACAGCTGAGTCAAAGGCCCACAGTAGAAGAGCTACGTGAGAGGAAGATCCTCATCCGCTTCAGTGACTATGTAGAAGTGGCAGATGCGCAGGACTATGACAGGAGGGCAGACAAACCCTGGACACGACTCACAGCTGCCGACAAAGTAAGTGCAACTTTGGGAGAGCCATGATCTGAATCAGTAGAGTGTGTCACAGCAAATGGCATGCCTCGGGTCCCACAGGCCCCACATCCCTCGAGGGAAGCCTCCACCTGACATCCCTTCCCAACACGCCTCTGGTTCCTTCCTATTCACAAGGTTTTGCTGTTTGAGTCATAAATCTTTGTCAAGAAGGCTCCTATATGCACAGAAACCAAGAGCAAACATGGCAGCATTGTACCACTTAAACAGAGAGGAGAGAATATCAAGCCCTTTGAGGAAAAGTCTCAATGGCAGCCCTGTTATGTGTTTGGTGGTTTTGGTCTTGCCACATAATTCCAGCAGCAGAAAGCTCCTGCAAGACCTAGCAGAGCAGTGAGACGCAAGCGGTGCTTGCCAGAATTGCTATGCCAGGACAGAGCAGGGCTGGGTGCAAAAATGGCAGCAGGTCAAATAATGGGCAAAAGGATCTCCCACCGAAGCCAGGTAGCTTCTCTCTAGTGTGTTGCGACAGGGGTGTTGTGTTTACTCAGGATTTCTGCCCCGTCCCACTGAGTATTTTCAGCACTAAACTGAAATCACACGAGCCCTGCAGAGGAAAACAAGCTGCGTGTTTGGTATTGAGCGCGCTGTCCTCTGAGCCCCAGCGGGACCTTCGCTAAGTGCTGTCTCTGCTGGCAGCCTTGGTGGCAGAGGAGTTAAATTGCTGGTAAATTATAACCGTCATATCCTGAGGGTCTTAATCATGCCTCAGGAAGAAGACTTAAAACATTTCATGGCCCTTGTAAGAAAAGAGGACTATGAGGCTGATCAGTGACTCCCATGCTTTAGTCACTCTTATGATGCCCATGTATTTTTAAAGACTTTCAGGTACCCAACTATTTCTTTGCTGTGGGACTCATGCAGTGATGGAGACTTTGATGTCCAATGTTTAGATACAGGAGCAGGATTCCTGGCCATGCCACTTATTTATGGCTTATCTTGGTTTTATTCACAGAGCAAAGGGTAGCCCATTCTACTTGTACAATATAACCAAAGGACTTGTACAGTTTTGTGACCGCTGGATTTCTCCTTGACAGAGGGCTTTTTCAGTTTAGCTTTGGATAAGTTAATGTGGCATAAACTGATCTGAAAAAATTAAAAAAAAAAAAAAAAAAGAAAAAATTCCTCTGGACTATCCACAGAACATAATACACTGGGTTAAATTAGCTTTTCCCGTTTTACTTTGTCCATGTTGGACAAGATCTTACTCAACTGATTTAGTTATATTCTCCTAATTGGTAGATGAGGAAGATCCAGATCCAGAACCAGATCCAACTGGTTCTGCAGCCTTTGAGAGATCCCTGTCTGAGATGAAAGGCATGGAGAGACTCCAGCTAGGAAAAGAGAAGATTTGGTGTTCAGAGAGGTTGTTCTTCATCCTGTGTCTGTGAAAAGAACAAGTATTAAATACCACTATTAAATGTAGCCTGGTAAAGAATTCAGTATTAAGGCAAAGTACTTTGAGGTCACCTTTTGTGTTTTATAATGCACGTGGAAAGTCCATACACAGAGCAAAGGACCTAAGTTCTCCAACTGAAGTAAAGCCGGAGAAGAAATGTTTGTCATTCTAATATTAATGTCCCTTATGGCATAACAAAGCAGATATATTATTGGGGGGGGTTGGGTTATATGGGCAGTATTCTGATTTCTGCCATTCAGATGACCTGCTTTTCCCCACCACTGTGTCAACTGTTGGAAAAAATAGCCAGACAAACTGGAAGTGACTCTAAAATGTCTGACAAAGCTGCAACATCCTGTAAAAGATTATTTTCTTCCAGAGCTTTGATCCAATAACCATCTTCATTGGTCAGCACAGGCTAGATTTATTGCAAAAATAGATTTTAGTAATGGACTTTTCTGATGTCAGTAGATCTGGCTGTGTGTGCTGGACGTAAGGAACTGCCTTCAGTCTGACTTCAGCTTTACCAGGTCTGACTGTTAGAGGAATTAAAAGGGCACTTCAAAGTCTCTCCAATGGATGAGGGATGCAGGGTTGGGGGAGGGAAATAGATTTCAGACCTTGTGGAAGTTGGCAGCCTCTGTCGCCGCCTTCAGTCACGCAGCAAAGTGGTCTGCGGGAGGGAGGCCCTTGAGTTGCTGCGTAGCCATCGCTCTGTCCTGACAGATGGAGGCAGAGCCTGACAGACCTTTCCAAGGGAAATAAAAAACCCAAAGCTGTGCAAAAAGACCACAAGGGGCCTCTTCCGTAGATTGCACTCGCAAAATCTATCGGTTAGGGCTTGTCAAGGCAAAGGTAGCTGGGGACGGGATCAGTGGCTGCTGCAAAAGCCCCGTTTCAGGCTCGGGCTGTTTGTACTAGTTTGGGTTTCCTTCATCCAGAAAGATTCCTGACAGACAGGAGCACCACCACCTTGCAGCCACTGATGCTGATTTGAGCACCACACGGCGAGGCCGTGGCACACCGTGGGCCCGGGGGAGCGTTTGGCTGCAGCAGCCTCACGTCCTCTCTGCGTGCTCCCAGTGACACCCACTTGTGAGCTCCCAGTGTCACAGGGCTGTCAGGAGCCGAGGCTCTAGGGCTCGGGACTTGAGCCAGTTCTGCTGAGCTCCCTCTCCACCATGAAGCTGCACCCCTCCGAGTCACTCCTTCTTATTTTTTTTTCATTCTTTTAAACTTCTCTTCCTGCCAGTCACCCCTGGTTTTCTTTTCCCTTGTGGATGAACCGCAGAGGCTGTAGGTGACTGGGTCTCCTGCAGATGCCGAATGCGACCGCCTAGTGGCTAATTTTGTGCTGGATTAGTGCGCTGGATCGGTTCAGTAAATGGTACAGCCGGGTCAGAAAGGCAGAGGGACCCAGCTCGAGGCAGAGAGGAGGGCAGGGAGCCAGGCACCCCTCTCTCCCTCCCAAGTACATTCAAGGTCAGGTTGGACGGGGCTCTGAGCAACCTGATCTAGTTGAAGATGTCCCTGCTCATTGCAGGGGAGGTTGGACTAGATGACCTCTAAAGGTCCCTTTCCGACCCAAACTATTCTGTGATTCTGTGAAGTAAGCTCAGCCACTTTAGGTAACTTCACCCGAGAGAATTCAGGACCGCGTAAAGGCAGGAGTCATCTCAAATATGAGTTTGGTGAGATCCAAGCTGAGTTAACTCACAGTCCAGCTCTGAAACCCATCGCGGTCTTTGAGCAACTCTGGTGGACCTTTTTTTTTCTCATGCTTGTGCTAATTTGGATTTTATACAGGAAAGTGTTTACATAATAAGGCAGAACTGGGTTCTGTATCTGCGTTGTCTACCATACACTTTCAAACTGAGCCATTCCACCGAAGCGTTTATCTCTTCCCCTTATGTGATTTAGAATATGTTTATCTCTGTTGCTTCTCACATTGTAAAGTCTTTTCTTTGTGTCTCTGATAATATTATCTATCATCTGCTTCACTTTTAATATACTGTTTTGGGAACAAAGTGAACTTATTTTGATCTGCCTCATTTATACATTTATGAGTTTATTTGTCCTTTGCAGGCAGCCATTCGAAAAGAGCTTAATGAATTTAAAAGCACTGAAATGGAAGTTCATGAATTAAGTAGGCATCTAACAAGGTAAGCCGAGATTAATTTTTTAAGAGTATCAATGAATATTGTTGTTTTCAAAAAAAAAAAAACCAACCCAGCAGCTGTTTCTCCAACACCCCACTGAACACACCATGAGGTCTAAACAACATTTAGAATTGCAGGCTGTAAAAGAAATTCGCACAGACAAACTCATACTGCCTCATTACGTGGCAGTATGCAAGCGCATGCCGTCTGTTTAATAAAGTGTAACCTCCTTTTATTTTATTTTTTACATCATCAGGCTCTAGCTGCATGTCTGCTCTTCTGACATCAAAGCCAATATTGTTGGTGTCTGAAGGGGGACAGGGAGCTCGTGCAGAGCCAGTCCGAAGCAAGGTGTGGATAAGCAAGCGCAAATCACACCCCACTGAGTGTAGGGCTGTTCCACACTACGCACACCCCATGCGCGGATCCCTCAGCCCTGTCCTCCACATCCTGCCATAGGCGATGCAGTGGGGAACTAGCAAAATTGCCATTAAAAGCGAGGGGCTGTTTTTTACACTTATAGGCTTTTTTTTTTTTGGTTAAAAAGGTAGAGACTGAATGAATTATTTATTACCCCAAACTCCCAACCCTCCTCTCCAACAGGCTATGGCTGCGGCACGCTGGGAGGTCAGGGCACGTCCCCTCACACAGCCCTGGCTTTGATACTAAGATGAGCTGAACTCCTGGCATTTCTGCTGAAGTCAGGCCTTTGCAAAACAACATTAACCCACACCCATTGTTAGAAGTTAAAAGATAAGAGTTAGCTATAGAAGACAAGTGAGAGTGAGATCTGGGGCAAAACTGGAGCTGCCCTTGTATTAATACGATCATCAGCTAGGTGCTCATGAAAAATGCAGCTAATACTTTTAAGAAAAATACAGAAAAGCTTAAGGCAAAATTAATTTTGTATTAGGGGATTTTTATGTGTATAAATTAATAATTATATTAAAATTCACCACATGTATTATGCATGTATTCCCTTGCAGAAACGATCTCCTTTCTACTTGCTAGCATGTGGTAGGATGGTTGCAGTGGGGTTTCTAACAGCAGAGTGCTGCTAGAGACAAGCCAGCTGCCTTTGAGCCACGAGGTGTGGAAGAAGCTTGAGGGCGTGCAGTTGGCCTGGATCCGTTGACCCCAGTGACTGAGCCTTTGAGGGACATTTGGCTCGCTCCTCCAGGAGAGCGGTGACAAGTTTGGAAAGGATGAGGCTGTTTAAAAGGGTGTGTTGCTACAAGGAGTTGAGCTCCACTGAGAGCTGCATAGATTTCCACAAGGCCTTTAGCATCCCACAAACACAGAGGCTGGGTTAGTTTTCCAGAAGTCTCTCCAGCTGCTTGGCTTTTGCAGGTTTTTGGGCAGTGTTTTGATTCTCTTCAAGCACTGGGGTGAACAGTGACCCTCTGAAGTGACTCGGTATTTGAAAGTGGCTTTGACTCACCACGTCTGGGCCAGGCGTCCTCGGAGATACAGCTAATGTAATAGAAATTGGAGTAAGGGTTTGTCTGAAGTTCAGCAGGACTTACTGGTTAGACAAGTGGCCTCAGGAAATACGCACCTGAAGGAAGCATGCTTAAAAAAAATTTTGAGCAATTCCCTGAAACAAACTTAGATAAATCACCATTATAAAATCATTAGCAAGGTAATGAGCTATTCATGTCATTAAACAGTGGCATGAGCTGAGCAAAGAATGTGAGTGCTGCTTTACTAGTGGGACATATTAATTAATTCATGATAGAGTAAAAAAATCAAAGCTTAAAAATAAAAAAACCCACAAACCTTTGCAGAGCTGACAAACCCAGGCTTCCTGACACAGGAAAGCAGAAAGGGTGGCCATTTTAGCTCTAGTTGTCTCTTTAGCTTTAGACATTAAGGAATAATCATACTTGAACTGTATGTAAATTTTTCTGGCTGAAGAGCATAAGGTTTGTCCAAACCAGACAATTTTTGTGGAATCAGGCATGGTGTGGTCTGAAAGAGCTGATCTGAAATAACTCGCTTAGAAATCTGATAGGATGGACCCAAAGTGTACTAGTGTCTTTTTGGTAGATTTTGGTGCAAACAGCTTATGCCTACGAAGTGTGATTCTGGAAAGGTCCAAGGAAGTGTGAGTGTCTGTTCTGGATCCGCAGTGCCAGCATGCCTCATGTCAATGCTGCAGGAAACAAGCTGCGTAATTGTGTCACTGTAGCAATTAGTTCTCCAATTTTTTTTTTTATGTACGCTATGCATGTGAGGTCATTATCTTACAAATTCTCCTTTTTTTTTTTTACCCTTGGCTTTTAGGTTTCATAGACCGTAGCAGTTCAATTCTACCTGACTACTATGCCATCTTCAAAATATAACTAAAAGGAACCATAAGTGCTGGTATTATTCACTTCCCTGTTACGTACAATGTAAATCTTCTGAACTGCCTTTTTAAAAAAAAAGAAAAAAGAGTAGAAAAATAAATATATAAAAAAAAAGGAAAATTGTATTTACATGTGATGGGTACTGCAGCATCATCAGACCTGCTGGTTCAAGCTTCAATAACAGGAAATACCCCTGGTGGGAATCGTGCCAAGACTTGGCATCTATGTATAAGACTTTCCTGGCATGTGGATTTGCCATACATGTTCAAGCCCAGCTGGTGGTGCATCTGTTTCGTCTTCAGGCACCCCTCATCCTGACAAGCCTCTGTCATCAACTCTAGAGAGCCCTGAGATGGTGTTCAGGGAATCACTGGCCTGGGTGAAGTCTCCAAAAGACCAGCACCTATGGCGCTACAGCACTTATACCAAACACTCCTTTCAGGCTGCGAGCACCTTATGAGGACAGTGAAGGATCAAAACTCCTCTACAGGCTACCCCATCTGTGAATATCGTCTGACTAGAAAGGCATTGCTTTCCCTGGAGAAGTTTATGCCCGGTCTACAGGCATCGTTCGGCTCCCAAGCAGAAAAAGGCATTGCCTGTAAAGAACAGGACTCCCTACTGAAGGCTGGCTGAGTTCTAGCAACTGTTTATTTTTCATCTCTCTCAAGTGTCATTTTCTAAACCCAGTTGTGAACCCATCAGCAGCAAGTGACAAGAATGTTGAGGACAAGCAAGCAAAACCCATCTCTGCGTGGTCACTGCATGGCATTCGCTCAGCTTGTAGATTGTTTTTACGCCCAAGCCTCGTGGTTGCGTGAGAGCTGACATGCGCCCAACAGCAAGAAAGGCTGGGACTCCCACCCGCTCTGCAGAGGGACACACGGCAGGAGGAATTGGGGGTTCAATGAGGGATACCTATCCTCTCTGTATCAGGTGTTTCAAGAACTGATCCTAAACACATACTGAGAAAAGCATGACAGATTGTGTTACCTGGCCTAACAAAAGGAGTCTGGTGCATTGGTATGGATGGTGGGACTTGTCACCGGTACCCGCAGCTGAGGTGTAAGGACAGCAATTCAGAGGTGTTCTGTTTTGGTTTTAATTTATTCTCATTATAGTGGTTTAACACACAAACTGACCAAGTAGAGCTCAGAGAGCTGGTCGCTCTGGGCCTGGTTTACCTGCCAACTTAAGCGTGTGCTTAACACTAAGTAAGCATGCCAACAGCCTCACTGCATTCAAGAACACGTCTTGACAGGCTTCATTGAAGCTGAACAGGTGCAAGTGCTTTTCTGAACTTTGACCAGCACCTCCCAGAATCAAGTCCTTAACCAGTATAATGCCAGCAAGCCGGGGCAAACATTGTCTAGGATTCCTTTCCAGATCTTACAAGAAACTATTATGCTGTGTTTTGGGCCACTGGCCCAAAGCACTGTAGCAACATCACTGTAAGAAGTTCCAGATTATTACTTCAGGACACCTTTTTTTCTTCCACAATAGCTATTTTGCTTTGACAGATTGAACAGAGAGGCCAAAGTTTTTTACTACAGTGTTGTTACTTCTGTTATTATTTTATTATTTTTTCCTTTCTCGCTGTCTTCCATGTATCTATTCACTCTTCTGTGCTCCCTCTCTACCTCCCCCGATGCCATGCTAACATTGCCCTTTACTGATTGCGGGCTGCAAAGCCTCTCGCACATGAGCATTTAATGGCCAATGCTGCGTAGTGCCAACACTCCTGCCTCTTCTCAGGCCTTGGTCTCATTCCTCTGGTGGCAGGAGTAAAGCAAAAGGACCAGCACAGAGCCTGTGGAGTTACTCTAGCATTCAGCCTGCCCGAACGACACCGGCAGTGAGGCCAACGCACTCCATTTAGCTTAGCAGTGGTACTCAATACCTCACCGACCTGCTCTCCTTCAGAGACAAGCGAAAGCATTGCTTTCTCATCTGCAGCCATCCTTGCAATGCTGGGGGTTATTAGCTATTAAATAGCAGTTAGCTGTTGTAGCATGGAAGATGCTACAAAGGAAAGTAAAAAACCAGCTGGTTTCTGGTGCCTCGTTTTTGAGACAGCATGGCTCTGATGTGGTACACTTCCCAGATGAGGTAATGATTTCGGAACAAACACACACAGCGATCCCTGTATCACCAGCTCGCAGTTGCTTTAGCTACAAGTTCATCAGTAGTGGAAGCCTTTAATGTGCAATGCTATGGGCTCAGTGCAGCAAAGACAGAGCACTTACCTAGCAGCCAGGAATACGCTGCTTTGGGGTTATTTTCATGAAAACCTGGGGGTTCATGTTTTTAAATTCATTGACATAGACATGCACTCATAACAAGACTGCACCACAGCTTTAAAAAGGGAAAACAAAACTCTAGGCTTTTGACTACACACACATAGCATTAGGAAAGGGCTCTGCAACGTAGCTGTTTTGAAGAGCAACAAGCCCTCACATTCCCAGTATGGATCCCATACCTGCCCTGCCATCATTAGCTTAGAGGTTCAGTGTGAAAGGGAAAGGAGGCCATTTAAGGAGCAGCAGTGACAGAAACCACAGAACTTACTAAGCTGGTGGGAGGAAAATGTGAGATTCCTCCCCCCCCCACTTAATCATTAAAATGAAGAGGAAGGAGGAGGTGGAAGTAGCAGACTGCTGCTGTCAGCCTGTTGTCCGTGCTAGAGTCCCAGGGCAATGTCACATTGGGTGCTGCCACCGTCCCTCACGGACATGGACCTCAGCAGTGCCCACAGCTGCTGGTCTGGTAGCCTAAATAAACCCTTGGGCAATGGTTGAGACACATAACAGCCAAATCCTGGGTGACAGCCCGGTGTTCCCCGACACCCTGCCTTCCTCTGGATGGGCCCAAGACAGGTCCCTGCTGACCTCTTAGCAAGCTGTCGCGCTCTGCCTGCCTCAGGATTCATGCTGTCCCCAGGGCAGCTACATGTGGCAATGCTTTTTGCTTTTTTCTTTTTTAATGATGTTAACTCCTGGCTGAGCAGACACCAGGACACAGTGGAAGAACTGCCATAATTCTCCCTAACTGCAGCTAGAGCTTATTACTGAAGAGGGAGAAGGACGAGGAGAAAGAAGCCATATAACGTGTTTGGCACTGTAGTAAGCATCACAGAACTGGCACTTCATCTGGTTTTAGCTTCAGTGGGTCTGGGTATTTTGCAAAGTTACCCTTTGGGGAGGCATTCTTAACCTTTCAGTGCCTGAACACTGCAGCATGTCCTCAGTTTGCACACCCACCTCTGGCATCCGTGGGAAGTTGCAAGCAGACTGGGGAACAGCTCATCTTTTTTTGTTAATTCTGTTTTCTTCTCATCTGTGAGAGCCATCTCTACCGCAGTAAAGTAGTTGTGATTCTGCTGCGGGTGAAAAAAATAACAACAAACGGTCATGATTTCCCCCCCAACCTTCAACCTGGATTATGTGTAGGACGTAAAGATGATAACATTTCTGCTAAGACTTGGTTAATACTGCAGTTAACACTACTCATACTCAGTCATATTAGGAGGAAATTAATAGTAGTAATAAAGGAATTGCATGAGATTTGGAGAATGGAAAAATCAACACAGAACAAAAATGGCAATTGCAACCATCCATCTCCAGGGCTGATAATGGAGATAACATTCTAGAGTCAAGGAAGAAAAACATTTTGGTTATAATCTACTGAATCCTGATGGGTTATTCATACTTAAAACGTACAAGTACTGTGACATCTGTTCTGCAGCCTATGGAAAGATGAAGTGGAAACTGGAGCAGCTGGGGAGGTGGCAGGGATTGGAAAAGCAACTCCAAAATGTCTAGATGAAAGTTTTGATTGGAGGGTGTGGGGTGGTGCGGAACGCGATGGTGGGGACACACAATGGTGGCATCGCCCTCCCACCTAAGCCCCGCTGGTTAGGTATTTGCAAGCCAAAGAAGTTTCTGGCTGCAGGTTTGTGAGGATGGGTTCAGGTCAGCTTTCGTGTCTAGACAATTCCTAGCACGCACTTACCAGAAGAGAAGGAAGCGGGGGGGGCGGGGTGAAGAACATAATAGACTTTTAACTATTTTATGTTAACTGAAACTATTTAGTGAGCTCACTACACAAATATATTTCAGCCTAATAATTATATGCAACCACAGCACTTCGTCATCACTGCAACTAGTCACCGAACTCGCCCTTTGTTACTTCTACAGTGCCGTCCGTACAGTGGAAACATGATAAACCAACAGAGGGGCAGCGCTTCCAACATGCCAAGTGAAAGCTTGCACCCACAAAAAAAATGGGTGAGATGGAAACCCAGAGTTAGACGTGAACGGGGGCTCCTTAACGTGCCTGCAAATAAAATCACTTTATATAAATAGCCATGGGAGATGACTAGGCTAATAAAAACAAATCAGGAAAGGAGAAGGGGACAAATGATTTTTTCCCAAGCGTTCAGTCTGCTCGAGCTTGGAACAACTTCTGTAAACAAAGAGGAGGTGACGGGCACATTACCTGCATTCCCATGTGTCCCAGGTACTCCCACACCAGTTGCATTTTCCAGTTGATATCCAAGTCTATGTATATAGTTCGTCTTTGTATAGGAGTGAGTGTGGTGGCTGTCAATCATGTGCTCTTCCAGTATTGTAATTTAACAGATTATGGCTGTATGAAAACAATGTAAATAACTAGAAAAAAATTAAACTGGATCTCTATGTCCTAGTTTTTGTACATACTGAAACTGCATGGTATTTAAATTATTGTTTGTCTCTGATGTATGCAGTTTCTTAAAAAAATTCATTTAAAAAAAAAAAAAAGAGCATTCCTGTGCCTGTGTATTTTATCACCCCCCCGTCCCAGTGACTGATAGCGTAACAGAGGGATGCAGTCGAGGATACCAGCCCTCCTGCTGCCAGCCAGGCTCAGCGCAGAGCTGCACGCCCACGGCATGCCCGTGCCTCAGCAGGGGGCAAAAAGCAGAAAAGTGAGAATTACCAGAGCAGATCGATGGGACGTTGCATCGGCTGAGCCACTTGCACCGCCTCTGTGAGGTGGTTCAGCGAAGGTGGGCAAAGGAAGAGGACTGGTACCTCAGCTGCTGAAGTTGTAGCCACCACCAGGCTAATAAAGAACAAAACCAACAGTCTGCACGAGACACACAC